>APFE031152221.1:0-13474 GCA_000404065.3 Pinus taeda
AGAATTAATGAAAGGCAGCGGCTCTGTTTCATGAGATTCATGTGGTTGTGAGTGTAGCAAGTGTGTCTCTTATGTTTCATATGTATCTTGTTATGTTTCATAGTTCATTTCGTATTCATTTCTCGTGAAATTTTTCGAGTGAGATTAGGTAGAATTCAATTTTATTGCTCTACCTGTGGGAAAATTTCATGTACAATGTTCATTCTTCTATTGAAAAGGATTCATGTTGTCCATGCCATTTTCACCTTCTTAATCAATCTCTCCATTTCTTGTTATGTTTCATAGTTCATTTCGTATTCATTTCTGGTGAAATTTTTCGAGTGAGATTAGGTAGAATTCAATTTTATTGCTCTACCTGTGGGAAAATTTCATGTACAATGTTATTTCTTTTGTTGAAAAGGATTCATGTTGTCCATGCCCTTTTCACCTTCTTAATCAATCTCTCCATTCCGCCATATCTTAAAACTAAATTGCTATGCTTTCGGCCTACCTTGCCTCACGAAATAATCTGTGCCTTTATGTTAAGTTCTCTGTTCATTGAGGTCCAGTGGTCCCATAACATCCCATAAACACAGTCATTCATAAAAAACACTCCTTGTATTCATATTCACTTACTATCCTAAGGAAAATAGTTCATTGTAAGTCATCTCAGGCCTTTTCATTCATTTATTCACTGAGTGTGACTCGGAGAGAGCCCTCTCCTGCTCTGGTAGGGCTAGCTACCAGACTAAGCGTGGTTTGTGGTTACCCTGAATTTTGCCTTCTTTCAGACTAAGGTGGATTTAGGTGATAACAGAGGTGAAATCCTTAGGATAAATGTGCAAGTCACTCTCCTTTATGAGATTAGACTAGGCAAATAATTGAACAATGTACGGTTTATGGCACTTGTATAGTACCTAAAACTTTGTTTAGACAAAGAAATTTAAAAAGTGTAGGTCTATAGAATTCAATATTTGGAAAGAAAAAATTATTATAAGTGAAATGTTTTATTGTTGAGGCAAAAACATTCAAATGTATTTTTATTTGTTGTGATGTTGGGCTATTCCATCTTTGAGGAAGAATGACTTTTCACTATGATCTTGCAAGTTCGACTTTTAAACTATCAGGATCTCTAGAAATATTATTCTGGCCATGTTCTTTTCCAATGTCCTCCATTTCCCCCTGTTGTCACCTCACAAAGGAAGTGCACCCATGAGGTCAGTCTATACCCCTACTTCACATCCAAATAATTATTTACCATTTTCAATTTATAAAACAAATGATGACAAAACTGCTGCAGTAAACTCATTTACAAGGATGATCATGACACTGAGTCTCAAACACAGAAACCTTTTCCTGTATCATTAATTTTTAGTGCAAGAAAACAAACGAAGGAGAAATGGTTTGATTCTTCATAGTACCTGAACAAGACCTAACTACGAACAAAGTGTGTTCAAGAGCTAATTTGCCATTTCTCCACCTGTGCCATCACCTCTCTCAATGTGTGGACTGGATTTAAATGTGATGCATTCCTCCTAAAAAATTTATTGAATTATACCTATAGCTCATCAATTATCCTTGACCATTTTCCGTACCAAATTTATTCAAACCAGGTCAAATACAGATCATGTCAAGCACAAGAAAACCAAAACAACAGTTTCCCCAACACTGAATTCGATCAAAGCATTTTCATTAGTTTCACCAAACACCCTGAAACAACAACAAAAAGAAGCAAAAGCTCTGGCCACATCTCGTTAAATTCACTACATCTTCATTTTCCCCTTGCTCCAAAGATTAATAAACATTTTAGAGCTAGCACGCATATGCTTTCTCTATGCATTGACTCAATTTCATATTTCTACTACATGGCGCCTAAATATGAAAAAGTTTCATTTTGTAAAAATTCATTTTAAAATAATATTTTAAAATGTTTAATTAACAGAATGAATATATATGTAATGTAATTGAAAGCTTTCATTATATAGTATTTTTTTTTACATTACAAGGTATAATGTCATAAAGGTAAAGAGTTTGGATGTCAAACATATTATAATAGTTGAAACTGGGAATATTTTTTCTATAGTAGTTTATATCTTTTTTAACTCAAGATCTACTAAGTGCTAAGAAGGATCTAATTTCTTGAGGTATAAATTTTATTTAGAGTGAAAAGAGATTTAATCCTTCTAAATATTTGGTAAATCTAGAGTTAAGATGGATCTAAGCTAAGATGGATCAAAATTATTTAGTAATGCATAAAATTTCTAGTAACTTGTTAACAAAAACAAAATTTACATCAGGTACCAGATTAATTTTTAAATTTTGTTGTTGATAAGCCCTTCTTGTCCTCTCATCCTTTCTTCGCACATTAAGGTTTGGGAGAATAGATAAACTTCCATGTATCTTATGCTTTTGAGCATGATGATATTCTAGTTTTTTAAGTAATCAAACATTTTTTTTTAATTTTTTTTTGGTAACTAGGTAATGCTTAGGCTGGGGTCAGCCTACTTATTGGTTGTAAGAAGACCGGTACACCCAGAATTGGATGCTTATCACCAAGATTTTGCAAGGCTTTAGTCCGGCCTGGACATCGTTGGGAAGTTTAATTCCCCCAAAGTCGCTTCCACTCCTCTGCCCCTCCCCATGATGCTTAAAATTGTGACCAAGCGAGGACTTAACCCCACGTAAACCTACTAGTCTACACCACTTGTTAGTTCGTCATACTTTTATTCTTGGACTATAGTAGTCATTTACATTAATCATTTTTAATTTTTAATTATGTCGCTTATTATCTAGTCATACATTTTAGTCCTGGTCTAAATTAGTCATTTAGGTTAGTCATTTTTAGTTGAGTCACTTAATAGTTAGTCATATATCTTATCCCTAGAATAAATTAGTCATTTAAGTTAGTCATTTTTGGTTCAATCACTTAAAATTGCTCAAATTTAATGGTAATTCACTTGAAATAATTGTGATGATTAACTTTTTTAGTCGCGTAGTCACTAATCTCCCATTTTGTACTAGTGATGCAACCTGTGACCTTTCACCTCCCTTTTCTCCTAATTTCCATTATTTTCATAAATAAATGTGCCAAAAATGCCATATTGTCATTCCAAATCCTTAGCCATTTCCTTTGCCAATTTCCTTAGCCATAAACAATCAAATGAAAACCCACTAGGATGTCTTGCCCAACATTCAACTTGAAATAAGTGTCCCATCAGTCATGGTTATTATTTTTTCCTTTATTAACTTGTATTACATGGAATTTCACAAGAGTTGTTAAGAACCCTCCCCCTTGGGGAACACCATCCTCGGTGTTATACTGCACCAAGACCTTAGCAAAACCGTTGAAAAGAAAACATACTACCCATGGAACTTTATAACATAGCTCGATGCAATATTTACAATGATCACCCTGCTGAAATAAAACCATCATGACAACATAATAACATGACATCGTAATAACATGACACCCATACCACTAATTGGAGCTTTATAACTTAGCTCATGGAAGTGTTTACATCCTTATACATATGTGCATATAGCAAAATCATCAAAACATATACCAGAACATATACCAAAATCACACCAAAACATTAAGCCAAAACTGCTTTGCCTGAACCAGCAAACAAGGAAGGATACATAGCCCACATCTGATCCACCATCTCCCATGTAGCTTCATCGGGCCCAAAGTGCTTCCATTTCACTTTAACTTGCTTGATTGCTCAGTTCTTGAGCATGAACACCTTTTTTTTTCAATATGCGCTAAAGCTATGGCTGGAATTCTCCATTCGGTTCCATCTACAATACAGACCGGTCAATCACATGATCAACATCCTTAACATACTTCTTAAGCAAAGATACATGGAAAAAATTATGGACTTTCACTATTGGAGGTAGTGCAAGGTTATAGGCTACTGGCCCAATCCTCTCAATGATACTGAAGGGTCTACAAAACTATGGTGTCAGCTTGGCACATGATCCAATCCGCAAGGATCTCTTCTTTGGTTTGATGCACAAGTACACCTATTCCCCGACTTGAAACTCCTCGAACAACCTGTTCCTATTTGCATAACTCATCTGCCTATCCTATGTTGCCTTTAGATTCTTCTTGATCACCTGCATTTCCCATTCCATGTCTACCAACATATTTGGTCCAATCAATACCCTGCTAATCGGATCACTCCAACTGATAGGAGTGTTACAACTCTACCCATACAATGCCTCAAAAGGACTCAACCGCAATGAACCCTATTAATTGTTGTTGTATGCGAACTCTACCAAAGGAAGATACTCCTCCCACTTTCATTGTTGGTGCATCACATACATCCTCAACACGTCCTCCAATATCCAGTTGACCCTCTCTATCTATCCATCTGTCTGCAAATGATAAGTTGTACTGAAGGCCAACTCTATGCCCAAACCTAAATATAACTCCTTCCAAAACTTGGAAGTGAACTTTTCATCCCTGTCTGGCACAATCCTCTTTGGAACACCATGCAATCTAACCACATATTTGATGAATACTTATGCTACATCGCTAGCTGAGAATGTATACTTCACTGGAATGAAGTGTGCAACCTTCGTCAACCTATCCATAATAACCATGATGGAATCATGTTTTCTCACTGTCTTCGGAAAAATTGTATGAAGTCCATGGAAATGACCTCCCATTTACACTCTGGAATCGCAATCGGTTGTAGAAGTCCATATTGATGTTTACATTCTGCTTTCACTCACTGATAATCCAAACATCTAGCCATGAACTCTGCTACATCTCTCTTCAGATTCATCGAATAATAGAATTTTTTTTCACTGTAGTCAATGTCTTTTGATAACCTAGGCGACCTGAATAAGGTTCCGCATGAAACTCTCTCAAGATCACCTTCTTGAGCTCACTGTTATCTAACACATATATCCTATCTCTGAATCTAACGAATCCATTCGTTGTAAGACAATAATCCATACCCTATACACATGCACATGTACCTATACCTGCACATGTACCTGTATCTCTACTACCACTTCTACCTCTACCAATACCCTATTGCAAACCGTGCACAATCTCCATATACCTGACATCATGATGACTTTCCCGCAAGATCCTATCCTATAGATTTGTCCCATATGAGCTCATATCTGCCAAGTGATTTACCTGTACCCACCTGCTGAGAGCATATGCCACCCTGGTCTCTTTACCTTTGATGTACCTAATCTTGAAATCAAGCTCACTGATCGTGGCCAACCATCTAGCCTACTTGGAGTTCAGATTCGGTTGGTCAAACAAATACCTCAACCCAATGTTGTCACTCATAAGTACAAATCACTTGCCAAGAAGATAGTGCCTCTACATATTCGATGCATGTATGATCACTACTAACTCAAGATATTGTGTTGGGTAGTTCTACTCGTGCTCATTTAGTTTTCGGTACTCATAACACATCACCTGTCCATCCTACATAAGAAATCCACCAAGTCCTCTCTGGCAAGCATCTGTGCATAACACAAAATCTTTGTCCGGATATGGAATCTGTAGCACTAGTGCATGTGTCAACAACTACTTAAGTTTCTCAAAGTTAGCCTCACACTCCTCTGTCCATTCAAACTTCTTACCTTTTCTCTGCAATGATGTGATAGCATAAGAAATATACGAGAACTTCTTGATGAACCTCCTATAATATCCTGCTAGACCCATGAAAGATCCCACCTCATCCACACTCTTAGGAGCTACCCACTCCATGATGGCCCTTATCTTCTCAGGATCTACTGCAAAGCCTTCCTTGGAGACAACATGCCCCAAGTAGTGCACCAAAGTTTGAAAGAAATTGTACTTGTTGATCTTAGCACCACAACTTATTCTCTCTCAACAACCTCAACACTACTGCTAAATACTCGGCATGCTCTTCCTCATTTTTAGAATATACCAGTATATCATCAATGAACACAATAAAAAAATTATCCAAATATGGACGCAACACACTATTAATCAAGCACATAAATGTGCTAGAGCATTAGTTAAGACAAATGGAATGACAAAAGACTTGTAATGCGTCCTGAACGTAGTCTTGTAAATGTCATCCTCTTTTATGCGTACCTGACGGTATCCCGATCTCAAGTCGATCTTGGAGAACAATGTTGCTTCCTTCAGCTGATCGAACAAGTCATCAATCCTCGACAAAGGGTACTTGCTCTTGATAGTCACTTTGTTCAACTGCCTGTAGTCAATGCATAATCTGATAGTACCATATTTCTTCCTTACAAACAATATCGGTGCACCCCATGGTGATACATTTGGCCTAATGTATCCCTTGTCCAAAATTTCCTTCAATTGCAACTTCAACTCAACCAACTTAGATGTGCTCATCTTGTAAGGTTATTTTGATGTTAGAGCTACCCCAGGCACTAACTCAATAGAAATTTATACCTCCCTGTGAAGTGGCAACTCTGTAATGTCCTCAGGAAATACATCCTTGAACTACTGTAAAACTGGGTACTTTCTCAACACATCCATATCCCCAACTTCCTTACCCTTATCACTAGAAAAGTGCACTGCGAATAACTTACACCCTTTCCTACGGCTACACTTTGCTTGCATAGTTGTCACCATCCTAACTGATGTGGCTTTCTTCTTGCCCTGCAAGACTCTTGGTTCCCCATTGTCATCAACACACTCAATGGCTTTATCATGACAGTCTACCTTGGTTCTATGAAGATACAACTAATCCATTCCCAACAACAAACTATATGATCCAAACGATAATACATTTAGATGTTTTGCAGTAGGTATACCATTCAAATAAAATGCATAAGCTCTTACCCAATGATGAACTCGCTTCTTTGTACCTGTAGCCAACTGCACTAACCAAGACTCTACATGCAAGTCCTTACTCAAACCACAATTATGCACTAAGTCAGGACTAACATAGCTATAAGTAGATCCAGGGTCAATCAAAATAGAAATAAATTGATCAAAAATCTTACCATCCATCTCAATGATAGATGCGTGTTTTTCTTCCTACTTATTGTCAACTGTTGTATAGATACGTGGAATACTCTGACCAACATCCCGAACAGTTTCTGCCTCCTATGCACTGTATATCTTAGGCCTACCATCCTAATTTTGTGGACAATATCTCTTAATTTGTTCCTTGCTACATGTCATATATTCCAACCGACCAGTGCCCTCACCTATGTGCTTTTGCTGTTGTGACCAGTGTCCATGTCTAGTTGCATTAAACTTATTTTTCGGTGCCACATTCTCTTTCTCATCAGCATGCGGTGGCCTTGTCCTCTTAGGCTACCATTTACCTTTACCTTTGTCTTTTCCCTTCCATCCTTGCTGAGATTCATTCTTACGATTTGACTGTTCATAGCAATGCTTCAATTTCCTAATAAATTCCTCAAGTGATCGAGGCTCATCATACTCAATCCGATCTCTAAATGCTAATGGAAAACCACTAACAAATCACTAAACTTTAGCCTTCTCATTAGTAAGATACGATACATACCTCAATAGCTCCAGAAACTTGGTTGTGTACTCTTCATCTGACACTGATCTCATCTTTAGCTCATAGAATTCTTTGGCCTTACTTTCATAGTACCTCTCTGACAAGTACTTCTTCCTGAAAAGCCTCTTGAACTCCCGCCAACTCAATTCTTCTGTCATGATGTCTCTGGCCCGCTTAACATCTTCCCACCAGATGTTTGTTTTACCTTTCCAGCTGAAGATCGCTTCTTTGGCCTTCATGTTATCTTTGTACTCATGAAACTCAAAGAATTTGTTCATCCCAATTATCCAAGCCTTTGCATCTTCTGACTTCTTCACATATTCATCAAAAGTAGGTGGTTTTTCTTTCTTAAATTCATCTGGTAAGTATCCCTTATCATTCCTCTTATAAGGATGATAGTGATGACGAACATGATGTTTATTAGAACTAGAACTAGAATAGTACATGTACTCATCGCCCCTTTTATCCAGAGTGTCCAATAATCTTCCATCTCTCACTGTATCAAATTTATCTGACCTTTGTCTACCAGGAGACCTACTGCCATATTCCCCATTAGTTTTATCCTGATGTCCATGGATGATCTAAAGTAACCCTTATCACTGCAAGTCTGACAAACTTTGAATAAGTATAGCATTGACCTATGTTTGTTTCCTTTATGCCTGTATGATCCAGTCATTATCTTCCTTACAACTCCTTATCTCTTCCTTCAAGATTCTCAATGTATCTACCAAATCAGAAGTGTGCTCTGCACCACGCTGCTCATCTGATGCATAGGGAGATTCTATGCGGTCTACCACCTTGCTAGCCATTTGATCTTTTTCGTACAATGCATAATATGTCAGATAAACCAAATCACAATAAATCAACACACCTTAGCATAATTCGAGGAGGATACCTCGTATGTTAGATCAACAAATCAGCATGATACCTGTATAACATAATCATAACATCATATAGTCGTATAACAAGTAAGTGCATTAACACATAAATATCATTCTAGCTAGGGTCTAGTCATCAATGCAAAACCATATCAACGATGCATGTTATGACCTCATGCATGACAACAACCATTACTCCATTGTACACATTGCCACATGCAACCATCAACATGCATAAGCAATGCATAATCAACTACACATATGCATAATCCATGTAGTGGAGCATAAGCGATCAATTCTTGTAATCAACCTACAAGGCTGACACATGTAATCAAAACATTCAAGAACGCACCTGACATACAAGGATAAAAGTAGGTGACATACAATCAACATGTAAGCGACATCTAACAATATGTAACCATTCATATACTCATGACGATGCATTCCACAAAATAAATCATCAAATTCTCCATGACAACCTTACTTTGACCATAATCAATCATCAAGAAAATATAACAAGCACATGGAATGTAAGTGTAAGAGACACACATGCAATTAGCATGCATACATGACCAACGCACACCGCTTATCCAGTCTAAGGGGTGAACCATGCTCCGATACCACTCTGTAACACCCTCCTCCCACATTTACCCAAGTAACTAGCCAATTGGAGTAAACATGAGACGAGAGGCTACTATGATTGGATTCGACCTCCTATGTGACCTTAAGGAAGTGGAATCAACGAAAACATCACACATAGTCATCCAACATCAGCTTTAGAATCCTCAAGAGACAAGTCATCCACTCAGACAAGTTATCACTGGGTCCCACTATTGTTATGGACATCTTAGGCCTCAGTCGCTCCCATGCTATGGGAAAAAGAGTGTTGAGAAACCCAAAGTCGCTCACACAGGCTTGCCTGCCAGCGACTAGAGACTAAAATTGTCAGTTCTATGCCAGCAAGCATGGGATTTAAGCCACTTTTTCAGGCCTAGAGCCCAGGTCACTACCCAAAATGGAGTGATAGCTTAAAATCATTAAAAGTATAGGAAAAAAATGATGCCAAATAAATAAGTTGAACAAGACCTTAACCAGACCCCTATTAGCTATGACAGGAATTTCACCAAACATATCATCAACATGTAACCTACAAGTGTAAACAATAGAATTAAGTGTATGGATCTCATACTTATCTGAGAATCGCTATGAACCATTGTTCCCTCATGTCATTTGTTGAATTATCATCTATTAGGCCTTAGATACATTATCCATTCATTTACAAGTATAAGCATGTTGAGAGCCATACATAGCTGCTGTCATAAAACATACATATACCCAACATAATAGGGACAAAAATATCATAAACATATCAACCATAGAGTCCACATATACATCAGTACATTTACACATGAAAATCAAGGGAATGAATTTCTCATTAATGAATGCAATAAACCAACCGAAGATGGGACTACCACGATCCACCCGACCATAGAATGGTTGTGCCAAATTTCTCTTCAATCGTTCACCCCCGTACCATATTCCAAGCATGAATATGGGAATCAAACTAAAATAACCAACCAGGTCATACCGAGGCTAAACCACCTCACCCTCATCAATAGAAACCAGGCTTTATTGTAATGCATTTTGTATCACTAGGCCAGCACAATGAACACATCATAATAGGCTTTACCGTGAACTCCACTTGGTCACTAGGCCAAACAAGCATGGATGCCATCGAATATATCCACCTACACCGTGAGCAATTTTCCTGTCTCCTAGCCTCCCAAGCTTTACCACAATCCAAACCTAGATTTCTAGCCCCTAAACCGAGACCCACTCTCTAGGCTTTACCACATATCCCAAACCTAGGATTACTAGGCCCAACAGAGAGAAAACCACCTCTTGGCTTTACCGTATACCCTACCATTCACCGGAAAGGATTCCTAGACCCACCGAGGCAACATAATCCTGGCTTTATCACAACCCACAGTCTGGCTCAGGGGTCACTAGGCCAATGGATTTACCGTGATCCACAATCTAGTTCAAGGACCACTAGGCCATGTGCTCTATCATTCAAAGATCCACCCCACTCAACTTCGAATCCATCCAGTAATCTAGCTCAACCAAAACATGAGAACCCCATCACACCATGGCTATTCGGAAATGGCAAGGCTAGGCTGAAAAACATTGTTACACCTGACAAAATCCATGCCATGATAGAAAAGAACCACATGCAATGTCATGCATGCCAAGTCTAGCAAGAAAAATACACATGCAAGTCGATACCTGTAATGAATCTTGTTGTAGTTGCTTGATCTTGCCTTTCCCTACTTAATCTTTGCTTCCTCTTGCCTTCTTTTCCTTTCTTGCTCCAATGCCAAAATTGCTCCAAGAAAACTCTAAGTGTCCAAGAGTGAGAGAGAGAGAGAGACAGAGAGAGAGAGAGAGAGAGAATAATGAGAGAGCTCCAAAACTCAACTGACAAAAAGTTACCAACTAATTCTCATAAGCCTTTTTATGAATGAGGCCTTTATTTTCTTCATTTTCCATTATTTTCTTTCAATTTCCTCCTCACATGCAACATGTGACCTTTCACCTCCCTTTTCTCCTAATTTCCATTATTTTCATAAATAAATGTGCCAAAAATGCCATTTTCCCTTTTCAAATCCTTAGCCATTGCCTTTGCCAATTTCCTTAGCCATAAACAATCAAATGAACATCCACTAGGATGCCTTGCCCAACATTCAACTTGGAATAAGTGTCACATCAACCATGTTTAGTATTTTTTCCTTTATTAACTTTTATTACATGGAATTTTCACCACGACTGTTAGATCTACAAAGTGGTATTCCCATCCAATTCAAGTGTTTGGAGGCATGTTAGGATCTAGGAGAATTCTAGGAGAATTTTCAAAGTGGAGCACCAACCCAATTGAAGATGTTAGAGGCATGTCAGGATCTAGACTGTATGGGATTGTCTATAGAGTGGAGCACATGCCCAAGTCAAGATGTTGAAGACATTGGAGACATTGGAGGCCTGTCAAGTTCTAGAATAAGTTTGGGATCGTCTACAAAGTGGATGACATGCCCAAGCCAAGACTTTGAAGGCCCGTTAGGTCCCCCATGAAGTCATTGCATGTTTTTTTATATTTGAAGTTGTCTTATAGTTTATTTGTTCTAGATATAAGGTACACATTGGAAGTCCTATGGTTATGGCCATATCCAATTCAAATCATTTGTGCTTATATGCATGGTTACATGTCAAATTCCAATATGGAGCACATTACATTGAATATGCCTTCAAACGTTTTAATTGTGAATATTGTCTAAAGCCTTTTCACCAACTTTGGGGTCATTTTGTTTCCGTTGAAGGTGTTCTTCAAATAAGCGGTATAAGCCTCTTTATATTGAAATTCAAAGTACTCACTTCAAATAAGGCCAATGACCTTTGTTTTTTAGGAGCCTATTACCTTATTTAATCCAATTGAGTGATACATTGAAATCAGGTGATATGATTTTTCAAAGTAGGCTTGATGGCTTGTTCCATCTTTCAAAATGGAATTATCACATCTTCAAAGAGGCTCAATATAGAGGGCCAAGTTTTCAAAAGCATTTAATGAGCAATATTTCAAAACAACCAAATGACCTATTTCCTTGTGTCAAGGGGAGATTTTGAAAGCATCTAACGAGGGATCTTTCAAAATGTCTTGGTGGTCCATTTCCTCCATCATGATGATATTTATAAAGCACCTAATACATGATCTTTTGAAATAGTGTGATGGTTTATTTCGTTGCATTTTGTAGACCTTTAGAAAATGCCCAATGGATGATTTTTCAAAATGGCCTCATGGTCCTTTTCTTCACATCTCTTTCAAAAGTGTTTGATGGACAATCTTTCAAATGACCTAGTGACCTTTCATTAAGGGAATTTTGAGGTCTAAAATGGACCTCCTAAGAAAAATGTATAACCAAAATAAACTTTATAACAACCAATAGGATTCAATATAATGATGTCAACCATGAGGGATGATTCACCATTTTGGAGTAAAAAATAAAAAAAATTAAAAAATAATAAAACTTTTTTTTTCAACTCGTATTTTCAACTTATCTCCCTAAGGTTTTTCTCAAATTTTGAGCGGGAGTACTCGTTGGATGCAAAATTTAATTCCTCATCCAAGGAGTACCCAAGTTGCATACTTTTGATGGACCTTGCTACACAAAAAATGAGAAATACATGAACAATCGTGTTGCAATCACGTTTTTAATGTATTTCTCATTTTTTATGTAGCAAAGTCTATTGAAAGTATAGAACATGGGTACTCCTTGAATGAGGAATCAAATTATGCATCCAACGATCGTTTTTCCTCAAAATTTGAGTAAACCCCTAGGGAAATAAGTCGAAAATACGAGTTGAAAAAATAGTTTTTTTCTTTTGGCTCTCTAATATTTGATGATGTAATCTAATATTATTTTATTAATTCTACTATTATTTTATAATTTCTTTAGGAGGCCCATTTTAGACCTCAAAATTCTCGTAGCGTTCCTTACATTGGGTTGATCTTTCAAATATCCTTACAGGAAATATTTTAAAATAGTTCAATGACATATTTCCTTCCATTAGGCAAATATTTCGAAAGTGCCAATTAGTGATCCTTAAAAAAACCCCAATGACCTATTTCCTTTCTATCCAAAGGAACTTTGAAAAGAGTTCTTTGGATCAATCATTCAAAGGGAGGAGTCACAACTTTGTGTTATTGAAGTAATACCTCAAATGGGCCCAATGTAAGCATGACAAGGGAGTTGTGCGTAAACTCTGACCCACATAATGTGATTTAATTTGAATTGAAATGAGTATAGAAACCCAAAAAATCAAGTCTACAGAGAAGTGGAATTTTTTTACTATTACTCAAATGTGGTCATGAAGAGAGATGGTTACATGAAAATTTTGTAACATTGTAAAGTTGGAAATATATATATAATTTATTTTTATATTCAATTTGGTTTCAAAAGACAAATTGTTATCCTCTCCACTAAGCTCAAATCTTACTTATAGTTGATCACTCCTGAGTCAATTGTTTTTTAAAAACTCTTTTTGAGTTGTGAGTAATATCTC
>APFE031152228.1:0-20937 GCA_000404065.3 Pinus taeda
AGGGGACATTAGTCCAGAAATAATGGTGTCATATGGTGTGATTGTTTTTGTTTCCTTTAGTGGTTGATCTGTAATATGTTGAGCATGCACTAGTGTTTATTTTCAGTATTTACATTGTAAATAACTTGTTAAGTAAAATAACCAGTAGGTAGGAATAAATCAGATAAAGTGCATGGAGTGTTTCTAACTAAGTAAACTTAGAAACTTCAACATGGTATCAGAGGGTGATTGCAGATCACAGGTGGACTAAGGACATCAACAGAGCGGAGCAATAGCAGCAGAAAACAGTGGTCCCGAGGTAATAGAAGTTGTTTCTAACAAAGTAGCAACAAGGGAAGGGTGACGCAGTGCCTGCGTCATCAAAGGTGAGCCGAGGAGAGGCAACGCAGAGGCTAAGGAAAGCAAAGAGAGGCTCACGCAGAGCCACACAGTAGCTGGGAGGGTTGACGCAGTTGGCTGAGGAGGTCGGGTTGCTGGTGTCGGGATTGCACAGAGCCTAAGAGCTCTCACCTTCAGGTTGTTGGGGTTTAGAAGGCTATGAGAATATTGCAGAGTGGAGATGGTGAGGTACTGTAGTCAGAACAGTACCTGACAGGGCAAGGCCAAGAGGCGTTGCTACCGAGGATTTCTAGTCGAGGAACTCGGATTAGTGGTGTCACGAAGAGTGTGTAAGCACCGCGACAACGCTCAGACCGGAGGTTGTCACCCTAATCCCCGATCTCTCCATTTAAGCCGTCTCCCTAGGCTAAGGGGGGTCGACCCTATGAGATAAAGGAAGACCAACTGGGAACCAACTGGTTTGGGAGACACAGCAAGGCAGACAAGCACTTGATTGATTTTAAAACTTGATTAGATCTTGTTATGTTTAGTACCAATGCCTTTGCTAGATGAAGTGGAAATCAAATAATTGATTCACTGTTTAGGAAACATAAACACGAACAAATCTTTCAACGATTGCTTGAAAATATTTACTGAAATGTCTAGCATACGATGAGCATTAAAACATTCAAGCAATAATTAATTTCACCAGATGCAAGATATGCAATAGATGCACAAAGCTTTAGCAATTAAATTTTAAAGGATCAAAATTCATTACTCAACCATGAAATTCAAATGCTAACCAGCTCATAAAATGATTCATCACTTTCAGATAGCTAATCTTCAGATAAAACTTAAGCGCATTAAACTATATAAATATGACAAATATTAATCCCACAACAGAAAAAAAGACATCAAAAGGAATTTTCAATTTTTAATATAACTTTTCAAAAATTTTAAATTTTAAATATTTTTTATTTTTTTAATATAAACTAAATTTTAAAATAAAAAAGACTAAACAAAAACCAAAGGATTAAACAATTTTACGCTTTGGGGAGTTTTTTATTTTGATGATTTTTGGATTATTTAAAATCAAAATCAAACTAAACTAAACTTAAAAATACCCAATCTTAGACTAGAACCTAAAGCTAAATAAAGTAAAAAAAACAAAAAAAAAAAATCTAATAAAAAAAGGAACTAACACCTAATAGTAAAAATGAAAATCGAAAATTTATTATTTATATTATTTTTGAAATCAAAATTAAACAAAACAAAACAAAACTTAAATAAGTCTAAAATCAAAACAAAAAAAGAAACCAAAAAAAACAAATATTAAAATCTAAAACTTAAACCTGTTAGGATTTTTTAATTTAAATTCTAAACTAAATGAAATCAAACCAAATAAAAAAAAAGGAAATGCCTACGCTAACCTAATCCTAAAACTAAGAGAAATGAAAAGCAACCCACTAACACCTGATCACATATATATATAAGTGAAAATTAATATAAACAAAACAAAACAAGAGAACAAAAGAACAAACAAACAAACAAAAAAAATTCTAGAATCTAGATAAATAAATCTCAGATTTAATAAAAATCTAACCTAGCCTAAAACTAAACCAACATACGAACATATCACAATAATAAAAAATAAAACTAAACTACAAGCTACGTTGTTTATAAAACACAAGTGAAATGTCAAAAAGAAAATGAAAAATCGAACGCACTATTAGCTATTATGTCGTGTATGTGCAGGTGACGGCGGAGAGGAAATACACAAGTGGATATGGCTGCAGGTGGAAGACCAAGGCCTCGATGAAACCGAGAGATAGAGCCAAAGACGTGAACGCTAGGGGCAGTTTCGATGACAGCGGATAAGGTGATGGAGGCTGCAAGTTTACATGGAAATGGACGCAGTAAGGAGGAACGGGAAGGAAGACGCAGGCAGAGAGTTGTGTGAGGGTTTTCGGAGGAAATACACAGGTGATGAAGGTGACAGCGTGAAGGGTGAGGGTAGATGAAAGCGTTGGCTGCGAGAAGAAGCGTGGGTGGAGGAGTAAGAAGCTGCATGGGTGTTTTGATTGCAACGTTGACAGTAATGGCGAGGGCAACAGAGGGAGAGATTTCAAAAATGGAGCAGTGTGAAAGAAAAAATTCGATTCCTTGCAGGTTGGAACACTAGAGTTGAGATTGTGTATTTGGAAAATGAGACTGACTACGAGTGAATGGGCAGCGTGAAAGATTTGATGGCCAGTGTTGCAGTTTGAGGGAACCTGGAGGGGCTTCGAAAAAACGCAAGTACAGCAGCTTGGGCAGCAGATAAACTGAAACCGGTGGCTCAGAAACCCTTGAACAAATGATTTTCAAAAAACTTAATTAAAATCTTAAATCTTTCTGCTTCGGATTGCTTGGGGAAAACTCTGCAAAATTTTCCAGATATGAAGTAAATATTCCTGCCAGGACTGAACCTGAGGCCAGATCTTACCCTCCAGGGCCTAGATCTGGCTTCAGACAAAATGTTTTCTTCCGATCTGCAACCTACAATAACAAAAATTGAAAACCCAGAAATAAAATGTACAAGAAACAAAACTAAGACCCTAAAACCAGTTAAACAATTACAATATTCACAGTTTAAAGGCTCTAAATAGCCAGATTTGTCAGTGTGCCACAGAAATATTTTCAAAATTTTAAGTTCGATATGAGGTGCTTCAGAAAACCCTTCATGCATCCACAACAGAAATTCTAATGATAAGCTCCGAATCAAAACCAGTTGGGCTCTTCAGAAAATGCAATCCGGGAGTTGGCTGGTTCAGCCAAGAACTTCCCCAAACACCCGATAAACTCAAAATCAAGGATATCCTGCATAGCTTAATTCAACCATTAACAAAGAGGGAGAAAACGATACTAAAATCCAGATCTAATGGAGATACCTGCCATCATATTCAGAAATTTAACTACCATTCAAACCCTAGCGACTAAACAAAATACTTGTATTTAAAATCACTCTTCATCAAGCTATCATCAATCGCTGAAATTAAATTTATGCAGAAAAAATAAAACATCTTACAGCATTTCCAAAAGAGTAACACCAGCAAGATTTCAACCCCAAAGTCTTTCTTTATTGCACATAAAAAACAATGACAAGAGAGCTTTCTTTAGCACAAAACTCACAAATCAAATGATCTCAAATGACCCCTCACACCCTATTTAAAGATAAAATTCCCAACGGCTAGTTCGAGTGATCCATGTCAAAATAATCTCGACCGTTGATAAGGATCAAAAAATCTTTTAATCTCATCCGTCGAAATTAAAATAATGAGGAAATTCAAAATTATCATTTAAATGCATTTTAATATATTAAAAAATTAAAATTTGCATTTATTTCCTCAAAATTTTGACTTATTATTATTTTATTATTTTATTTATTTATTTTTTTTTTATTTATTTTATTTTTATATATATATAATTTATTGAACCCTCGAACTTAGCCTTTGGAAAAAATTACCTAGGACCTAGGACTTATGAGGGGTTTAATTATTTTCTAACCCTCAAGACACTTTACATCATGATTTTTACATTTTTACATCTCAAGGGGGAAAACCCATTTGACATAGACCCTCATAGACTGCCTAGTTCTGCGACACAAACATAATCTAGCAAATCAAGCAATTTGTAATAAAATAGCCTAACCAAATAGTTAGGACTATTCCCAAATCACTTTTACATAGACTCAACAAAGTACACTAGGAGTACCCTAAGATTCAAATAATAAAATCCATTCCTGCTTTAGGGTTAGGCTGAAGGAAAACTCTGTCGATCATGGATCGGTGAGACAAAAAACCTTCTGGAATGTAAATCATCACTAGAATATTAGGTTTACCTAGGCAAATACATACATGATACAGATCTGCTAAGATTATTTACAATTTACACATGCAAACTGGGTTTACAACATAACATGATTGGGCTGATGATGATAGTCGAATGGCACAGACACGACGATCAAGCACTACCCTTTTGCGAAAAAAGGGAGTGTACTGCTATGGGTAGTTGACACGTAGTGGTCAACAGGGGGCATCTCGACAGCGACAGAAGGATTTCCAGGAGGGAAATCAGGTCTCAAAGGTAGTCCAGAAGAGAACTTCCAGAGGGGAAGTAGAGACTCAGAGGAGTCGAACAGAGAACTTCTAGGAGGGAAGTAGAGGAGCATCATGGCACTACACGGAGTAAGAGACCACGATAGACTGGACGGAGCGTCAAACTTCGTAGTCTGGAAGGCCAAAATCTTATCTATACTGGACAGAAATCATGTCAAGAACTTCGCCTTGAAGGTAATAGCTATCATAGTCGACCCCAATGATAACAACAAGTACGAGGAGGCAATGGCAAGGGCCAAGAGCATCATCCTTGACGAGGTTAAGGATCATGTAGTACCACACATAACCGAGAAGGAAACGGCATTTGAGATGTGGGAGGTGTTGTCGCACAGAATGTCTAGGCACTGTGACAACGGCTCAAATCGGGGGTTGTCACCCTGATCCCCAATCTCTCCGTTTAAGTTGTCTCCCTACAACAGGCTAAGGGGGGTAGACCCTATGGAAAAGTGGAATGAAGAAGAACTAGTTAGGAACCAACCAATTCGGGAGACACAATGAAGCGATCAAGTACTTGATTAAGATTTATCAAGACTTATAAGATCTGATTAGATTTTAAACGATTGATACCAGTGCCTTATGGAGTCAACGATCTTGCTAGGGAAATTAAGACCAAGTAATCGATTAGCAACTGCTGCTTAGATGAATGACTATCTTATATGAAATGCAGATCCTAAAACTAATGTGAGATGCAAGAATCTTGGTTATTTTTAGTTTAGATGCCTATTTAAATGTGAACCCTTCAATCATTTCCGTGTTGAGCCAGATTTCGTAATAATTCGCAGAGAGAAGATCAAAAGAAAACTGTGGCTCTGACGACTGCAAGGTCACCGTTTTAAGTACTATTAAAACAAGCTTCTCAAGAAAAGATAGATGGAGATCTATCTATCTATCGACCAAGCTTATGCTTGGAAGTAAATTTTATCTATGTAAAGTTAACTTATATGCAAATGCACCAAAAGATGAGATGAAATTAAACTCGAGAATGGGAAAACACTTATGCCGCAAAAGCCTTCAATTACCCAAATGAAATGCTCGCCTTTTTTTAGATGAAGACTTAGAAAATAAACTCTTGAAGATACTATAGTTAAAACACCAACTTATTTCAAATTTTTTTGATACAATTTAGCTCAAAGAGAATAAAAACAACTTTGCAATTCGATATCAATGTCAATACATGCTCAAAAAAAAAACTCAGTTTATGAAACAAAGGATATGCATTTTATCATAATTCCATGACAAAGTACTTAATTTTCAGAAATTAATTTTTAGGACAGCAGTAAGAAAAACTTTATGACAGCAACAATCTAACAATGAAAACAGTAAGGCTATCAATGATATCTTTATGCCAAAAATTTACAAAAATCTTTCCAAACTTGCCCACATGAATTCTCAAAAATTTTCAACCTGTTGTGATGTGATTTCCAGGAATATATCAGATCTGATATACTTATTACAGCCAGCAATTAAAACATTAAATAATCCTAATGATGAATGCCCAACTCAAGAAATTAATTCCTCAATGTATTAGACAACTTAGGAACTGATTTTAGGCTAACCCACATGAAATTTTTCCACTGTTATATTTCAGACTACAGAAACAGAATTATTCAAAGATAACGATGACCCAAAATGTAGATATAAGTGAAATTCTTGATACACATCAAACAAAAATGACTTATTAATGTATTTAGCAAATTTTTAGTTAATTTCAAACCACTTAGATGTGTTTTCCACCACTATTAGAAAGGTATATGGCTGTTGTAGCAAACAGTGAAGAAAAAGATGGTTTAGAGAGCAAACCCTTAGGCCCTAGGCCTTAAAAATCACTTGCCCAAATTGTCAGACAGAATTCAAAATTTGAAACACAAATTTTTACCAAATTTTTTGCAAAAACCCACCAATGATTAGCTCTAGAAAATCAAATATTCAAATCAGAAATGGAGCAAGGAAATCTAGGGCCAATGAGAGCTAGCACTAGGCCTAATAGAACTAGCGTTGGGCTAGGAGAAGGCAAATCTGGGCTTATGAGCCGAAAACTTGAAACCCTTGTTCTGAAAGAACAAAAAAAAAATGCTTCAAATCTTCAAATTTATTGCAAAATCTTTAATGGCTAGCCTTGTAAAAATATTTGGGATCAGATATTGCTCTCCAGGGCCCAGATCTATTTCAAAACCCCCAAATCTGCTTTAAAAATCTCAGATCTGAAAATTTACTTGGTTGATTTCTCAGATCTACAAAATTTGAGCCTAGATCTTGCCCTCCAGGGTTTTAGATCTAGCTTAACTCTAAAGATTTTCTTGGCTGATTTCTCAGATCTATTCCTGCACAAGTGAAAAGAGAAAAACCCAATACCCAATATGTATAAAAATAAAGAAAATCCCAAAAACCCAAGTGTTAAAATTATGTTACAAAATTTCAGATCTACACAAGTAAATAACAGATCTATATAAATAATTTATAGATCTATACAATTACTTTACAAATATATCAAATCTGAGGAGTGTGAGTCCAACTCCGCTCCCAGATATGATAATCTAAGGCTCTTAATAGCTAAATCTATCAAAATTTCCACAAAATATTTAAAATATTTTAGAGAGGTACTAGTCCAAAAACACCCTGCAGAAAAAAAAGATTATCGTTAGATAAATCATGAGGCTTATTTGAAATAGGCTCTTCAGAAAATATGTGTTGAGAGTTGGTTGGTCCAACCGAGGACTATCCCCAAACGCTCAATGAGAACCTGAGAGATCTTCTGCAAACACTAGATCAACCATCAAATCAAGTAGAGAAATCGAACAACAATAAAATTATGAAGAAATAGAGATACATGCTTTCGAGCAATAAAAAGGTGTCTTTTTAACTCCTAATTACCTTCACATTAATTGTCAACCCAAGGACGACTTTTTATTTCAAGAGTGTACTCAGTCTGAGGCGGCTATTTAGTCGAGAGTAATGTTTTGCAGTATAGTGCTTAAAATCCAAAAGTAAATGAAAGATGGAAACAAATCTAATTGGAACAGCAAGAAACTGAAATGTTCTGAACTAAATCATTCAGTCAAACAACCATCAATCGAGGATACAGTAGCAATAACTCATTCCTCTAGATATTGATGCAATTGAAATCAAACTGAAACAAGACAATCAATATGGGAACGAGGAAGCAATAACCAATGTTCTCTACAGTTAGACAGTCTTGATTTAAAGCAATTAAAAGGAAATAGAAATTGAACTAAAGCTGCTATTGAAAGTAAACTAGGAAAACTCTTTAAAAGCAAACTCTTGCAATTAACCAACAGAAATGAACAACAAAGTAAATGGACAGCAAACTGTAATTAAAAGAATCGAATAACCAATCCTATTGAACAACAATCTGTAATGAATATCAATCAAACGGAACAGCAAATGGAATGAAACCATAATTGAAATAGAACAGCGAAGCTTTATATTTGAAATGAGCAGCATAACAATATACGTTGAGAAGGATAATAATCTCTGTTATGATGGAAAAGAACAACCACACGATTCAATCTCAATTTGTGCAATAAAACAATTTCATAAAACATTATAACAGCTCGCTGCAAAAACATGAAACTGTAAGGCAATATGATTCAAAGAAATAGGAATTAAATCAAACCATCACACGGCGGAAATTGGAAAGATACAATACAACAGCAGCATACTCCACCAGAGGTTGGGCCCTTAGCCGCCAACTGCTAGGCTACTTCAAATGAGAAGAATGAACATCAACCCTTTTGTTTATTCATCATCAAACTGTGAAATCATTACAGCAGTTGAAGCTTTGAGAATTACAATGGTAAAGCAACAATCTCCTTTTCCTCCTATTCTATCCTATCCCATCATCATTCTTAAATTTCCAATTCTGAATCCTCAATTCTCCCCCCTCTATCTCTGATCTCTGTTTTCATTTAAATAGAGAGAGATCAGAGAAAAGTTACAATAGAGATAATTACAACATGATTTCTATTACAAAATTGGATTGTTTCTAACCAATTGATCAACAAGAAAATATAGTTCCATCTATATTTCATCAAGAGCAAGGCGAATTTGGCTTTGCAGCTAAGATTTGGGAAATGGCCACATAGCAAATCTCATAAAATCGTGCTCAAGAACCCTGTGTTTCTCTCAATACAAACTGAATTTGGGCAAACCGTTCTTTGATAAAGTTAATTGGGTCCGTTCTGGACAAAACCCATGTTCCAGATTTTCCAAATTCTTTTTCATTTGCCTAGAATCTCAACCGCAAAATTGTCACTTCTTACTCCAGCGAATTTCTGAGTTGGCGCTTTTAATGATCAAATCTTCAATCTGGAAATTATCTTGGAGGCTAAAAATGGTGAATAATGTTACAAACCAATTTATTAAAACTATCATTGATAAAATCATGCATAATCATCAATTTATTAGAAATAAAAGAGAATAGATAATATTTTTACATAAGAGCATAAATCATTGTAAAATAGAATTATAGGATAAATTATGATAAATGACGTGATGAAGAATGGTAAAAATGGGTGGAATAAACGTTCAAAAGTGATAATAATAATGGCATATTAACAACCCAACACCTGCTACTTCAATCAAAATTAAAAATGTTACCCTAGATCCAACAAACTGAATAGGATACATGTATTCAGATTATTCTAAGAGAGTTATTAATTGATAGTTTTCACATAATATTAAGCAGACATTAAAACAATGTTACCATAAATTCATGAAAGGGAACACTACAACACGTTGAAACCCCAAAGACTTTTGCATTAATTCAAAACAGTATACAAGAGAGCTTGAGAGCTTAGTACACGATCCAAAGATCGGATGATCTCAACTGACAAATGACCTATTTAAAAATAAATCTTCCAACGGCTAGTTCGAGTGATCTTCGTCAAAGCAATCTCGGTTGTTGATGAGGATCAAAATTTCTTTTAATCTCATCTATCGAAATTTTAAATTATTGAAGGAATTTTGAATTTTTCAATTAAATGCATTTTAATTAATTCAAAAATTAAATTTTTGAATTAATTTCCTCAAAATTTTGACTTCGACTTAACCCCAGGGACCAAAGACTTAAAATTTAGGAAAATAATCAATTAACCTTAGTCCCTGGATCTCTTTAAAATTTAATTTTTAAAGGGCCCACGAATTTTACCTTTGGAATATTTAAATTTACCTAGGACCTATAATTAATTAAATTTATACTTAAGGATTTTAATTAATTTTGGCCAGAAAATTTAATTAATTAACTTATGAGGGGACAAATTATTTCTCTAACCCTCAAGACACTTTACATCATGATTTTTACATTTTTTACATCTCAAGGGGAAAAACCCATTTGAAATATACTCTCACAGACTACCCAATTCTGCGACACAAATATAATCTAGTAGACTAAGCAATTTGTAATAAAATAGCCTAACCAAATAGTTAGGATTATTCCCAAATCACTTTTACAGAGACTCGATCTATAACACTAGGACTCCCCTAAGATCTCCGTGACAAAATCCACTCTGGCTTTGAAGTAAGGCTGAAGGAAAACTCCACCGACCATTCAAGAATGGATCGGTGAGACAAAAAACCTCCCAGAATATAGATCGTCACCAAAAAAGTAGGTTTACCTAGCTGACTACATACACGACATGTATCTGCTGAGATGATTTACACTATACACATGCAAAATGGGTTTACATTATAACATGATCCTCAAGCTGATGATGATAGTTGGATGGCACGAACACATTGATCAGGCGCTATCCCTTTTGCGAAAAAGGGGGTGTACTGCTATGGGTCGTTGACACATAGTGATCAACATGAGGCTCTCAAGAAATTGTACCAGCATACTTCTATGCAGAGAAGAATGCTACTTGAGAATCAGTCGAGTTCGTATCAGATGAAGGGAGAACCGATTGAAACCTTCCCTAGAGGACTAAATGAGATCCGAGCTCAGTTGACTACTATAGAAATGACACCGGATAAAGAGTTGATGGTGAGCACAGCCCTGAATGTTGTCTCAGAAGATTGGAAGGTATTTGTCCAGAGTATATTGGGCAGAGGGACTCTCCCACCTTGGGACGAGATGTGGGCAGCTCTTCGCCAGGAAGAGATCAGACGGCAGTTGAAGACAGATAGTAGCAGCAAGGGGATCAAAGTCAAGCAGGAGGAGGAAGATGTTGCCCTAGCATCTGTGGGAAAGCAGGAAAAGCGGAACAAGAAAGATCTCTCCAAGATCAAGTGCTTCCCACTGTGGGGAGCTGGGTCATTATGCGACCCAGTGTCCGAGGAAGAAGAGTAAGGGAGAGTCTTCCGAGACTAAGGCAGCGCCAACACGGGCAAAGAAGGAAGTTTTGACAGACGATGACAATGTCATGAGTGCACATGCGCCACTTGAGCGGATGTGGGGAGACATCGAGCTGTAGTCAGGCGGACTACAAGCAATGAGGGGCAGGATCCTCGAGATACCCAGCCTCTTGGATTAGACCTTGCTATGGGAGCCCCGAAGAGGAGTAGCAAGACTGGCTGAGTCGAGTAAAGACGGATGCGGATGAAGCGGCAGAGAGAGCTACAGTGCAGGAGTCCCGAGACAGTGCAAGGGGCACGGGAGTGCAGCACCAATGCAAGATGGCACAGACTAGTGTGCAACGGTGCGAGATGGAGGGAGTTGTTGCAGCAGCGCAAAGGTCAGAGAGAGAGCACTTGTCAGCAACAAAGGGAGCTTCAGCATCAATGGGTGTCTCTAGCCCAATAGGGAGGTCAAATTGGGAGACCAGTTACTTACTTCTCGGTAACTGAGCTGCAGTGCAGCAGTAGGCAGCATGATGCAGCATGATGAGAGGAGGTGCAGTGCAGATGCAGTGCTAGGAGAAAGGACTAGCAGCAACACGGATGCAGAGGGAGTTGTCGTATAGATGCAGCAGTGACAATAGCAGAGTCATGGGCAGCAGTACAAGATGCAGCAGTGCAGAGGATGTTGGGAAAGAAGGCCTATCATCAGCACAAGTACCGATGCTGGATGATCAGAGTAATACTCAGTGAGGAGTATTGTTAGAGCACAGTCCTCGCTAAGAGGAGTGTCTAATTGGGGTAGCATCGGATGTGCTCTAGCCGCGAAATTTGGTGGAGAGGTTGGGGCACATGAGATCTCCAATACCTAGAAAAGGTTTGGGCAAATTCTAAACAGTTCAGGAGATATTAAAATAATTAATATTTTTAATGGAGTCCCTAAGTCTAAACTTAGGAAAAATAAAATATTAATGGGAATTAATATGAATTGTGTTAGAATGGTCCAAAAAACATGGATCAAGCCAGATCTAATCTTAGCCATTGATTAGGGACTTAATCTCAACCGTTGATATGTCAACAGGAAAAGTATAAGAGGAGGCTTGAGGGTCACTTGGAGAATACACCAGAGTGATCGGTCGTTCTATTCTCTAGAGCGAGGTTTGCTAAGAGAGATAGAATTAGTGATCGGGAGTTGCCACTGAAGGGCATTGAGTACAGAGAGACAGAGGGGCAGAGATAGTGTCGGGAGAGCAGTGCAGTAGCCAGGGAGAGTGATGCAGAGGCAGCAAGGAGTTGTGCAGAGCCTCAGAGAGTCCAGCGTTGCTGACGCAGGGCCTCCTAAGGCTGATGCAGACCCATCCGAGGTGACCTAGGGCCAGCGCTGAGCAAAGTGGGGCTGACGCAGTCTAGAGAAGTTGACGCTGGGGTTTCTGGTGCAAATTTGTGCTAAGTAGCTGCCGGAAGGTTTATCCCTGGTTTCAGCCAGGGGATTTGTCAAAAACTGAGAGGTATTACTGTTAAGGAAATTCTCTGTTGGGTAGGCCAGTTTCAGTACCCAGATTGTACTTTGATATTGCTTAATAAAAAAACCCTCAGATAGCTATATCGGTTTTCCCACATTGGGTTTTTCCGAGGACATTAGTCCAAAAATAATGGTGTCATATGGTGTGATTGAAATCACCTCATAAACTCAGCAATCAATTCCTTGAACCTATCCAGACCAAAACACAAGAAAAGACCAATGCTTAACTCCTCCAACTTGGCTAGGGCATCTGCAGCTACCTTAGATATCTTTCTTCATTTATGAGTTGCTCTCTATGTGTTTGAATGAGCTCCAAGACCTCTAATTTATACTAATCAATGGAGGAGTCAAGGGGTGTCTTTTGAGCCATTGTGACCCTTCATTTAATGAGGCCAACTTAGGGAAAAGGCCCTCTTAATTTGATCTTGATATTATTTAAATATATTTACCAAGTGCATTGATGATTGCTTGCCCAGATAAATTTGTCACAACAAATAATAAAGAGAGGAGTGCCCAACAAATCAACAATAATATTTATTTTATCCAACTTGAATTCTTCCTTGTGGCATGATGGTTTCTACTTGGGGTAGTTGGGCTTCTTTTGGGGTAATTGGATTTCTCTTGGGGAAACTCATCCCAAAGTTGCCTCAAATCTCAACAGAAATGTCCAAGGGTTTCCTTGATAGATTTTTCTTGGAAAAAATGACACATTCATTTTTGACAAGCATATAGAATGATGGCATTACAAGCGCAGCACAACTAGAAGAGATCATGAAAGAGGTCCAACAACAATACAGAACGCCATGGCAATCTAGAAATGAATGTTGAAATTTGTTATTAAATATCCTTCAGACATGAAGATAACACAAGAAGAATTACAAGCACAGAGATATGTTATCGGGACCAATCGGTCCGACCGGTATGGACCCAAAATTGGTCCGGTTCGGGCTTCAAAACTGGAATAGACCAGTTCAGTACCAAACCGGCTAGCTCTGTAACAGAACCAATCGGTTCAGTACCAAACAGGCCAGCTCCGTAACGGAACCAGCCGGTTCGGTACTGAATTGCCTATTTCATGGAACTAGCCAATTTAGGAATGAACCAACCTCTTTCATGGAACCGACCGGTTCAAGACTGGTTCCATGCAGTCTATACACACACAAGCCAACTTAAAAGAATCCATTTTTATTGTTTTTTCTCATTTGGTAAGCCTACTTTTGTTTCTTCCCTAGGTCAGCCTAATATTGAATATTCAAGACTATGGCGCTAGTATTGTTTTGTAATTCATGGTAAGGTTAAATTCTTAAAGTAAAAGAACATACTTTAAATTAAATTTTAAACATTACCATGAAACGGCTCAGAATGTTTGAGAGTGGTTCCAACCTCATTGGTTTTCATATGCAAAAAGTATAATTTTAGATCTCACTCAAATCTAGCAAACTTATTCTACTAAAATGTACCCATCACCAAAACAAAATCTTGACTTCACGAAGATCCCAATATAGACAATGATTTTGATGATATGTAGGTATTTGTTGTAGCATGATTTTTTTTGGATGCTAGACACCATCTAGAGCCTATTTGTTCTCGTATTTTTGGTTTAGAGATGGATTGCACTCGATGCTATTTTGGTATGTGCACCCTTACATGCTATATAAATGAAAAAAAAAACATCAACGCTAATAGCTTGTTGACTTAAATGTAAAAATACACAAGAGGTATTTGTAATAATAATTTATTATATAAAAATGTATAAGTGATGAATTTTACAACGAGGACCCGCATATATGTACCTAAACGGCAGTCCTTTCGTGACTAGGCATGTCTTTTAGACACGGCTTTTCACTTGACTTAATGACTATTTAACATAATCAATATTTGATTATTTAATATTTACATTTATTTTATTTATTTATTGTTATGAATTATATTCATAGCATAGCCCCTTCCTTTAGAAGTTTTGTCCTCAAAGCTTTAACGTTGTCGATTTTCTTCACTTAGTGTCTGTCAACTTGATGTATATAATCTGTCTCGTCATGTATAATCTGCAATATTCCCTTGGATTTATATATATATATATATATATATATAAACAATTTTTTCTTTTCTTTTTTCAATTATTTTGTTCACTGATTTGATATTATATATATTTTATTATATATATATATATATATATTTATAAAAAAATTAATTTTGATATTATTTTTAATTTAAATAATTAAATTAATTTTAATTACTTAACTAATATGTATTATATAGTTTTGTTATATGTTTTTTATTGCAACTATTTATGGTGTTAAATAGTTGCATTATATATATATATATATAATATATATATATATATTTCAAATTAATTAAATTTATTTGATTTTGTTAATTTAATTTATATGTTACATAGGCTTTGCTAATGTTTTTGAGCCCGCAACGCCAATTTAGCCCAACTGTTATTTAACCATGACTGTATATTAAAGCCCGTAAGGTAAGGTTAATTTTGCTCGAACTGTATATTGAGCCCGTGAGGTTAATTTAGCCCTGACTTGTATATTAAATAAGGTGTATCGAATAATGTATAGTTTCTCCAGCCAACATTACTAACGTCCCGCCCTTTGACCTGGAACACGACAATTCGATACACCAACCTACGCAAATTTACGTTGCAACATTGACTGGTATCAATTCGGCAACGTGGACGAGAGGAATGGAGTTTGTCAGGCTATCGGAAAGGTGAGAAGTTAGAGTGGCAGGGCAAAAGCGTGGAGCAACGGGATCAGACAGGTATGTCGAGCACTAGGGATCAGCACGGGAAAGTTAATTGCGCTTGTGAACACAGCGGGTTGTAGCGTCAGGTTAGCGGATAGGACTTCGTCCAAAAGTGTCGATGTTGCAATGGTAGCTGGACGTATGTAGATGTCTGTCGAGAGGTGTCGATGTTGCAGTTTGAATCCTGAAAAGTTTTCCAAAGCCTGTCTGGAACATAATAGCAATTTGTGGCATGGTTGAAGATATATTATCGACTTGAATCTCAGCATGGGCAGGCACAAATTTCTCATTTTTGGGTTGTAAGAGGTCATATCGAAATTTAAGTGCATAATAGCAGTGGTCGAGAACATGCAAAACTTTGTAACAGACACTGAAATGTCCATTTCCTAGTGGCTTCTTGAGTGTTAAAAAACCTGAACTCAACTGGGAACTGCAATACCTCACGTGTGGTTGGGGAAGGCCTAGAAACATCTTACATGTTCTGTTGATCCCATCATTCAGATCTAAAAACGGATTGTTAAAAACATATTTTTTGGGTTTTCCAACTCTGTTGGGTACTGCATCATGAGCACTCGCTGGAGTTTCTACTTTCTTGGAAGAGAGGACTGACATTGACATGGGATTGCTTGCAGCAGATTCAAAGGGTAGTACAATCTTGACTACTATTTGTGAATTAACCCTATAAAGTGCCTCATCCAATTACTTTTTTGAGATCTCTTCATAATGCTCAAATGCTTCTTCATCCTTGGGAAGTAAATGTGCATATATGTTATCAAGGTCAATAAAATTTGCCTTCACTAGTTTTGTTGTAAGTCTGTATAGTCCATCAGGTACAGGCTCATTTACATCTTGACGTTGGTAGTACTGGAATTTAAATCCCAGAATATGTGCAGCATGAGACTTTGGGAAGATAGGTATTAGTTCACCACCTACTATTGTCCTTGTGGGAGAGATTCTTTTAAGTTTAGCATTCAAAACTATGGATAATGTTGCAACTATAGCTGCTCTCTGAGAAGATTGATTGGAGGGAGAGATAGATGCCTTCGTAGCTCATGGTGCAGCTTTACTCCCACTGTTTGAACCGAAAACATATGACAGGGCAACTAATGCTGAAGCTCTCTGAGTTGGGCCACTTTGTTTTGAATCATTGGAGCTGTCAGAACTACGTGGTGGACTCTCAGACGAGCGAGCATCAATTCTTGAGACTTGCTTTTTTAAGTTCTTTATAGCCTGTATAGGTATACCTTGGAGAGTAACAAGATTTTTCTGAAATGAGTTTCCCTAAATAGCAGCTTTTGCTGAATCCCATGCAGAAAGATTTGTAAAAAAAGAAGGCTCATTCCCCTCAACTTTGTAAAGCGATATATCTAGCAATAAACCTTCTAACAGTGTTTCCTGTTCCATGTACTTTTGGCCAATCTCAAAATCTTGCTGCTTTTGTTTGATATCTACATGTTGGCCAACCTAAACAAAGACCTCGAAATGTGTATCAAGGATCATGATATCCTCTATTAACAAGTCATCTTGACTGAAATTGAAGACTTCAGTAACCTCCAATGTTCCTTTTTCATAAGTGCAAGCATATAAATGAGGGTCCCTGTTGATTTCCTGGGCTTCTCTTTTGCTTGAATAGCTTTGCTTCCCACCCAATGCGTACCAGAAAGTTGTTGTTTCCGTCCCTTCCTTCACATGATTTAAATTAACACCAGGTCTCATAAAGTCTACATATATGGTCGCCAGTTGTTGTTGCTCCAATGAACTGGAGTTCCCGTGCCAGATGAAAAATGATGACCCGAATTGCAACAAGAAGCAATCAACAGAATTTAGAGATGTTGGCACCTCCTTAGCTTTTAACTCACCTACCTTTATTTTTTATCATCTCAGATTCCCACAGAAATTTGGCCTCACATCTTTCTTGTTTCTCAAGATAGTCCTCATCCACATCATCTTCATCTGGGTCATTATCTTGATCTACATAATCTTCATCGACATCATTTTCATTTGGATCATCATCCTAATCTATATCATTCTCATCCACATCAAGATCAACTTCATCTGGATTTTCAACATTATAATCTTCTTGATCTATATCAGCTACATTAGAATCATTATCTTGATCTAGATCATCCTCATTCACATCAAGATCAGCTTTATCGAAATCCTCATCTTGATCTGTATAAGCTTCATTAGAATCATCATCTAGATCATTTTCCTTGTTATCACTTTCCTTTCGACATGCTTTAACTTTTGCATATGATTTTTCTAAATGTTGAAATGCTTCTTGAATTTTACTAAACTTCTCCATGGATTCAGGATGTGAACGTAATGGCATATTGTGCGGCGAACAACATTTAAAAACGCGCCTGATTATATTATGCGCCATGGCTCTGATACCACTGAAGCATCAATAGTGATAGCTTGTTGACTTAAACGTAAAAATACACGAGGTATTTGTAGTAATAATTTATTATATAAAAATATATAAGTGATTAATGTTGCAATGAAGACCTGCATATATATACCTAAGTAGGTGCCCTTTCGTGACTAGGCATATCTTTTATACATGCCTTTTCACTTAACTTAGACTATTTAACATAATCAATATTTGATTATTTAATATTTACATTTATTTTATTTATTCACTTGTTATGAATTATATTCATAACATAAAACTTTTGCTTATGTGTATAAATGGTTTGGATTCATATGGATGCACATGAATACATATATGCTTTTCTTTAAAATTTGAATACTTTATGTGTTTTTGGTCAGCTTGTTTTTTGGTCCATTTTTTCACAAGTTTTGATCCAATTCCTGGTCCACAAGGTATTCTGGTTCGGTTCTGATAACATTGATTCAGAGAATGCACAAAGAATGTTGCATATTTGTAGATGAGAAGTAGCCACCTTGCAATTTATTTTAACTATTTTAAAATGTTTTTTTCCTTACTAATGCACATCTGATTTTTTCTTTTGTTCTTGTGCGACAAAAATGACAACCATAACGTATTCAAATGAAAATATCTGAAACTCCTATATAGATAATGATACAACAATGATGCATGAAAAACTTGATAGAAATGTTTAAAGTAATGTTGGCTCAGAAAAGAGGAACACCTGTAATTCCATTTCAACCACAATCAATCCAATTTGACACAAATGTCAACATTATACATACCTTTTGCCCACACAATGACTAAAGATCCACATCTTCGTGAATAATTTGCACAAGCAGACGACACATTTGTTACTACATATCATCATTTCAAAGCTTCTCATATATCAATTGAGAAAGAGGATGGATATACTGAATGAAGCTCCACAACTTTTTGCAGCATCTGAAAGTGATATTTCTAGTATTCTTTCTTCAAAAATACTCAATGATAGCAAGGAAGATCTCTTTGGGACACTCTTCCATGAAATTTCTTTTGACACTCACAATCATGAGAATATATAGCACCTTATCTTAAATATAGACATCCAACCATGGTTACTTCATCAACACAATTTATCTAGATCTATTGAAGTTTTACCACCTTCATCACCAATGATCCTCATCAACATACAACACTCAGCTAGAGGTCAATTAGTGTATAATTAGTTCTACAGCTCCATGACTACAAACACCTTAGCATTCAATAAAGGTGTTTATCCCACTTCCACAACATCACCTGTGCTCTTATTTAAATCAAGACATGTCTATGTTTAATAGAGAACTCCATGATGCAGTTTAACTCTATGATCATAGAGATTCCCGTCAGGAAGGCCACCTTCATGCACAGCAATTTCCCATTTGCTAATGCTAGGTTCATAGAGAATTTCCCACCTAAGCAAATAGAAATTGTCATTGGGAGTTTTATTAGTTAAGTGACATTTATTCCCCTAATATATTAAATTTTTGAACCCAACAACTAGCAATTTATTAACCTAGTAGACTATCTCAGATAAACTGAATAAAAGCACAATTGGGTTATTAACCTACATAAAGATATTCATCGAAAGCACAACCAATCTCAATCACACATTACACAAACTAATTCTTCCCAATCAACAATTCTTCATTATTAATGATCACAACCTACTTGGGTTCCCTTAATGCGAAAATCGCTGAAAGTGAGGAAAACACATAATATGGATCTGATCCGACAGATCAAGCCCTAATATTGATTGATCCAGATCTCCTTGTTGCACCCTAGCTTACCAACTCCTTCAGTATTTTCCTAGTGGTAAAGATGTTGTCCAAAACAGGATTGATCAAATTGTGGAGTTGGATGAAACCTGCAGGAAAGCTTTTGATAATATATGCAAAAATCAGTCTAACATTAAGAAAAGCTTTGACAAATCTTCTCGGTGTAGATCTTTGCAGGTTGGAGATATGGTTTTACTATGGGATCGCAAAAATGAAAAGCCGGGAAAGCATAATAAATTTGACAGTTTGTGGCTGGGACCTTACATCATTCGAGACATTGTTGGTCCAAATTCATTCCACTTGAGCAGATTGGATGGTGAACCACTTGACTTAACTGCAAATGGCCAAATGCTCAAGTTATTCTTCAAAGATGACATATGATGCCATGGGGCATCCTTTGTATTGTATTTCTAACCCTACACCTTGTCATTTTAGCATTTTATTTATGTTCTTAGATTAAGTTTACATTTCATGTTTGTAGAATTGTTACAGAGCTTCTATTTTATATAGTGTTATATGATGATTTTTGGATTATATTTAGATAGACGCTACTTATCTCATTTTGTGTTTTCTTTGAGTGCAGATTCTGGATTCTCACATTCCTTTGATGAAGCAACATGTCCCCAAGTAGATCCAAATGTTGACCACTCCATGTCAACTACCCCATACCCGTTCATTTTCTCACGCATGGATTTCCATCATGTCCGAGCATTCAGATGATCCACAGATTCATCATTATCATCTAATATGTACATTGGAGTTTTGAAACCCATTTTGCATTTTGTAATGTAAATGCTCCTAGTAAGACAAATGTATGTAACAACCTAGGTAAATTTATTTTTCTAATGATAATTTCTATCCTAGGATGTTTTTAGTCTCACCGATTCATGTGTGTTTCTAAACACAGATGATCGGCAGAGTTTTTACCTCCAACCTCACCCCAATGCTAGAGTGGATTTTGTCGTAAAAATTTTAAATGAGTCCTAGTGTTATTTATCGAGACTCTATAAAAGTGATTTGGGAATAATTTTAACTACTTGATTAGATTACCCGAATTCGGGTGAATTAACTATGCATTAATGCAGGGACGTTGGAATGTCGGCAGATGATCGGCAGAGTTTTTACCTCCAACCTCACCCCAATGCTAGAGTGGATTTTGTCGTAAAAATTTTAAATGAGTCCTAGTGTTATTTATCGAGACTCTATAAAAGTGATTTGGGAATAATTTTAACTACTTGATTAGATTACCCGAATTCGGGTGAATTAACTATGCATTAATGCAGGGACGTTGGAATGTCGGCGCTTGGCCCAGACAGCTGGTGGCCAGCACTTCGTCCCAGGCCACGCCTTGGTACATGAATTCTCATCTCAAGCGAACGCAGGCCAGCTTGCAGAATTACATTAATGCTCACTCTTGCTGAGGACTCTGAATAGATCACTCCATTATGGAGCCATTAACACCTCTGCTTGCCCTCCATTTCTCAGTGTTTGTCTGCTCTAGGTAGAAATCCCCTGCAATAGAACTATGGTAGGAAAATGTTGCTGCCTACTCTGCTGTCGTGCCTTTGGCAATGGTTTCCATTATTCCCATTCCCAATTTTTCCCTTTGAACCTTACCCAGGCTCCCTCTACTTAGTCTCATATTTCTGCCCAAGGCCTCAATTCTCCAGAGCTTCACATTTGGCGCAGCATGATGGT
>APFE031152239.1:0-112281 GCA_000404065.3 Pinus taeda
GCGAGCTGATTGCTGTTGTTGCTATTGTTTCTTCGAAAAGGGAAGGAATTGGGAGGCTTGTTGTTGGTGGAAGTGTCACTTAACTTTTTCTTTAGTTCTAAAATTTTATTGGTGGCATCTTCACCCTCCTAGTCAAGCTTTTGATGTCTAATGATTCCTTCTCTTTAGCCTTACTAGACAAAGGATGTGACTTCCTACTAGTCTCTTTGTATTCTTTTGAGTCCTTATCCTTTGTAATGACCCTAATTATGTACTGTTCCTTCTCAATGGTGATTACTTCCCCAAAATTTAGTTCCAACATTTCCTTTGAAACTCTCTTTATGAACTGAGAAATACTGGTGGGAAAGGCAATCGTGTAATAATTGATGGTAACTAAATTGTGTAGTTGTGTATATGGGGCAAATTTATTCAGTACGTGATTGAATTTCTGATTAGAATCCTTCACTTTCTCCTTTTCCCCCATCTTCATGCTTCTGAGCTCTTTGAGTAGCATAGTGGGAGTCTTTTCATTAGCAAACTTCTCTATAAATACCTTTTTAAACTCCCTCCAAGTGTGGATTTAGTTGATCGGCATACTATAGTACTATGATGTCGCTTTGCCTTCTAATGTATAAGGGAAGAGCCTACAAGCCACATCATCATACCTCACCCGCATCATTCATAAATGCAGGTAAAAAATAATTTAGATGGTCTTCTTCCTTCATCTTCTTATCCAGATCATACTTCAAGAACATCTTTTCTGGATGTCTTGGAATCCTATGCAAATTCTCTGGAAGAGAAAGAAGCCCTTGGGCCATCCAATCCAAATCTTGGTTTGCCATGTTCTCATCTCTACATTCTTCTTCCTTATCAGAATATGAGGAATATTCATCATCTAATCCGTTGAAGAGGTCATCAGAAAGAACAATTGTATCATCCTCATAGCCTTCGTTAATGGGTGGAAGATGATCTTTATTTTTTGTATCGTATGCATATTATGCTAAATTGTCAAGAGTGGAAAATACCAAATATTCCACTGTGGAAACCAAGATACTGTTACCAATTGTCTCTTTCTTCTTCGGAAAATGTGGAATATTCTGCGCTCCAAGAATTAATTTGATAGCCTTCATGAACTGACAGGTTATAGGTCGAATTGCCTGGATTTTTTGATGGGTAACTTCACTAGTTGATTTCAAGCTAGGCTGAGAAGATACTCCTATTTCGGGAATCCAAATGGTGCTCAAAATTTTGCTACCTTTCCCAAAAGAAGAATGGTTTGGGTGTGCGGAGTTATCAACCATAAAAAATTGGCTACCCTCCTTCTAGTGCCAAAATGTTGATGGTGCTAGATACCTCCAACATACAAGGGATCTCCCCAATATAATGTTCCAACTATACCTCACATTGTTTGGTGTAGAAGTCCCATCTGGAATATGAGTTGGATGTCATTTTACATAAATATGTGTGTTAGCTTTAGCTATCAACACAAGAGAGAAGTGCAATTGTTCTTTCAAATGAGAAAGCTAGTATGCCTTGTGAATGTTCAATTTTCTATGTATCAAGGTTCTTCTACTATAGAGGGAAAAATTATGTGAGCCTCTAAGAGAGAAGTAATAGCAGTACCCTAATGGATATACACACAATAAGTAAGACTTATATAACATCAAGCAAAATAGTTCACAAGGATGCGATGATCATTATAGCATAACAACACATTTCCAACAATGAGCACTGAAGTAACCAAAATAGTTCAACTAATCCAATACTAATGAAAGAAAACATGAACCATAAACATTCAAAGAATAATATTAGGAACATTCATATTCCATGTGTGAAAACGTGCTAGCCTGAAAGGCTTCAATATTAAGCAAAAGTCCCAAGATACAAAAATGCAATGAACATCACTAGCTCCAATAGTGGAGCGTTAGAGCGACTACTTGCTCCTCAAAAGTACTAACTCTATCTCTCTAATGCTTTGTGAGAGAAGAAATGGCTAAAATTCCTTTACATGAGAAATGAGGATCTATTTATAACTTGAGGAATGACCTTTCACATCCTCATGACTCTTGACTTTCTAACTTCTTGTGACCTTTGGACTTCTACAACCCTTAAAATTCTAAATGACTTTTGGAATTACATATGAATTTTTATATTACATGCCTTTTGGAGTTCCATGATTCTTTAGTTCATAAAGGACTCTTGGAATTCCACTTATTTGTCTTTACAATTGTTACAACAATACATCATGACTTACAAATCATCATGTGATGAGACTTGACATGTCACAATTTTTTATGACTAGGACTAATAATGACTGATGACATGGACTTTATTCAGTGGTGACATGGATACCAGCTGAATTTTTGTTCTTCAAACAAATTCAATCTTTGATGTCCTTACCCTCTAAACTATCTTTTATTTAATGGAGTCTCTGAGGTTTCTTGCATCATCAAGATTCAAGTGTTCTCTTTGTTATTTCTGAGCTTCCTTTGCTTGGTCTCCTTTCCCGATATTCCTCATATGTGTTTGCCACGGTGTTTATGGAATACTTGTGTCTAAAATCACTCATGATGAGCAACTACCAACCTAAAAATCTCATATTCTACCATTGATTCATGCATATTTTCTATTCAAGCTTTTTTGATGCGCTCAAGAGGAACAAAAATGGTTTCAGGGCACATGGGCATACTCTAAAAGCCTAAAGGGTTGAAAAGGAGAGGCTTGAAGGCTTTGACATGTGTTCATGCAGTCAAAGGAAGAAGATAGTCAAGGCAGGGAACATGGCACAAGTCTAAATGGTGAAGGGGAATGCTTCAGGCTTCCCAAGTGTGTTGTGCACTCAAGGGAGAGATGGAGGGTGCAAGGGTGAAGGATGAAGGGAGTTAAGGGTGAAGGATTCAGTTCTTTGGGGTGTGCTCATGCACTCAAGAGGCCTAAGAGGACATAGGGCACATTATTGAAGGTTGAAGGTTAATGCTTCGTGCCTTCAGAGTGCACTCATGTGCTCAAAGAGTCCAATAGGGCACATGACACATTAAGGAAAGTTGAAGGGTGGATATGAAGGCCTTTAGGGTGTGCCTATGTTCTCAAGCATGACACAAAGCTTTGAGTCGAAGGGGTGTGCTCAAGAAAAGCTTGGTCTTTTGAAGGGTGTAGTTCAGAGTAAGGAAGGGGAAAGAGGTTTTAGGAGTGTGCCTAGTGCTTTTGGAGGGCACAGGGTGCACTTTTGAACAATGAAGGATTCCTAATCAAGGCTTTAGAGTGCGCTCATGCACTTTTAGCCTCAATGAGTTCACATTGAACTGAAAATTTGTCTAAGTCTGAGATAAGGGGCGAGGGATGAAAAAGATGAGTTTGGACATAGAACTAAGTGTGACACACACTGATTCATCGATAAAACTTAGACAAAATTGAAGTATGATGAATATTCATTAAACCACCACTTTGTACACATTCCCAAAGTATAACTAGTGAAGTGTGTGCGACTACAACCCAAAAGTGTCTATTTATGACAACAATGATGTTATGACCATAAAATGCACAAAAATATGTTCTGATCCATGTGATGACACTTGAGGCGGTCTGAAGTCACTTGTAATACATAGAATATCAGGAAATTGCATTTGATAATCAAAGTGACTCTAGACAATCGTTTTGGTGAGAAATAAAGATGGCTCGTGGAGAATGTGCATCAATTACCGAGCACTGAATAAGATAACAATAAAAAATAGTTATCCCCTTCCTCACATAGATGATCTTTTAGAACAATTGAAAGAAGCTGTTTATTTTTCCAAGTTAGACTTGCATAGTGGATACCATCAGGTCAAAGTTGTAGAACAAGATGCATGGAAGACTAATTTCAAGACAAAGCATGGATTGTATGAGTGTTTATTTATGCCTTTTGGCTTAATTAATGCTCTTGCTACTTTCATGAGATTAATGAATGATGTATTCAAACCTTTTCTTGATGATTTTGTTATTATGTATCTGGATGACATTATGATGTTTATCAAAACATGGGAAGAACATTAAAAGCATGTTAAGTAGACACTAGATGTTTTGAAAAGAGAAAAAATTTACGTTAAACTCTTGAAATGTGAAATTGGCAAAACATCCCTGAATTATTTGGGTCATATAGTAGGGAATGGTAAATTGAAGATAAATCCCTCTAAACTGGTAGTCATTATGAACTGGCCTAAACCAAAATCTGCTACAGAAGTTAGAAGCTTCTTAGGAGCAGCACAATATTGGAGAAAGTTCATTTCTAACGTTTCCTTAATTGCAGCTCCCTTACATGCTTTAATACAATTGAACAAGGTGTTTCAGCGGGGAGGCAAACAGTAGAAAGCCTTCAACACCTTGAAAGAAAAGATTAGTACAACACCTGTACTAGCACTGCCTGATCTTCAAAGACCATTTGAGATCCAAAAGGATGCCAGTGACTATGCCATGGGAGCAGTGTTGAAACAGCATGGTAAACCCATATGTTATCATTCTGAAACATTTAATTTTTGCAGTAGTTAACTATCCTACATATAATAAAGAATTGTATGCATTAGTACAGAGTGTGAAAAGTTGGAAACATTACTTAATGGGCAAAGAGACAGTAATACATATTGATCATCAACCACTTCAATATCTACACTCCCAAACTAAGTTGCAACAATCAAGAAAATGTAGATGGATGGGTTTTCTACAACAGTTTCATTTAGTCATCAGATATAAAAAGGGCATACACAATAAAGTTGCAGATATGTTATCTAGACACATTATAAATGCATCTACTATACTTAAGCATAATTCCATGTTACATGAGAGCTACATTGAACAATATGCTCAAGATATAGATTCAAAGATGTATATGCAACTTTAAGTCAAGGAAAATGAGTAGAAGAATTGGATTATCATGTAAAGGACCGGCTCTTCTATCATTGTGGGAAGCTATGCATTCCATGAACTGAAATAGTGAAGATAATTCGAGAAGCACACACTTCTCTAATATCAGGTCACTTTGGGGTAAGTAAAATAGTTGCACAACTGCAAAGATTTTATTATTGGCCAAAAATGAATGAGACAGTTTCTAGATATGTAAGAGGGTGTGCCACATGTGCTAAAAGCAAGCCCAACAATAGGAAACTACGCTTGTACACTCCATTACCAATTCCTTCTTACCTTGGGAAAGTGTTTCCATGGACTTTGTTGGAGAATTGCCTAAATCTAGGAAAGGTCATGAGTATCTATATGTTGTTGTGGATAGGTTCAGTAAAATGTGTATTTTGATACCTTGTAATAAATAGATTACAGCTAAACAAACTGCAAAACTGTTCTTTCAACATGTATGGGTTCATTTTCGATTACCCACTTCCATTGTATCTGATCGAGACACCCGATTTGTTGGGAAGTTTTGGTCAAGTCTGTGGGAACTGATGGACATGAAACTGAAGAAAAGCACAACTTTTCATCCACAAACTGATGGTCAGAGAGAAGTAGTCAATAGGATAGTGATCCAGGTGCTAAGAGGATATTGCATCAAACATCCTAAGCTTTCGGATGAACATTTGTGTTATGTGTAGCATTCTTACAATAGAGCAAAACATTCTTCTACACAGAGATCTCGTTTGAGACTTGTTTTGGTTTCACACCAAGGTCTCCTTTGGATTTTGTCTTTGGTAAAGTCACCACAGTTGAGGGACACAGTGATGTGGACAAGGCAACTAGGTTCATTGAACAAATCCAAGAGATCCACCAGGAAGTACAAGAAAAGCTAGAGAAGAACCAGGCCAAATACAAGGAAAGTCATGACAAGCATCAGATGGAGCACAGTTTCCAAGTTGGTGACCAAGTCTGGTTCTATATCAGCAAGGATAGGATGCAAAGTGGAGGTAAAAAGCTAAAGTCTATCATATATGTACCTTTCAAGATACTTGAGAAGATTGGTGAGAATGCTTTTCACCTTGATCTACCAGCTTACATGCACATCTACTCAGTCGTAAATGCAGATTGCTTGAGACTATTTGAACCTTCACTAATTGAGGATCCCAAAGAGCAGAGTCAATTGCATTCTATTGATGACCTGTTACCTGAATATCTTAATGAATTGCAGGAAGACATTGTTATGGATAGGAAGGTGAGAACGATGTGGAAGGGAGATGTTGAGTACCTTAGAGATGGGCTCAAGGGTTCAAAGCCAAGCAGTGAAAAATGGATAGAGATTGGAAAAGTGAGATAGTTGTACCCTCACTTAGTTGATGCTTGAAAAACAACTTTTGGTGGTCCAAAATTTTTTTAAGTGGGAAGGTCGTGATCTGAATTGGATCCATGAAATTTATCAGAGTTCTATGACTGTATCAAATCATGACAGACTTCAAAAACTTGTGCACAAAGAGCTATCAGGAAGGCCTCTGGACAGTGGCAGTTTGTAGCTAGCAAAGAACGACGAGGACATCAATCAAAGCATGCTGACTGAGGCCCACGGAGACCGCGCAAGACACAAACTAACAGTTAAGAAGTTCAGATAAGAAAACAGAGGCCATTTCTTATGTGCAATTAGCACTAATCGCACATCGCTAGGTAAAACCCCTCGAAATGGAAAGGCCTCGAGCTCTCAGTCATAAGGAAAAGCCAAAAATTGTGGGAAAAGAACTAAAGCGAAAGGTAGATCCCACGCTCCAAAACTGTGGAATATTGGAGGCGTTTTGGGTGGTAGGTAGAATTATCAAGAGATGTAGTGATTCCATACAATGAGTGATGCGTGTCCGGTGGATGAGAGAGAAAACCACCTCTCATCGCGAGCTAACATCCGAGCAAGTCAACCACGCAATAAGAGTGAACACTATAGGATCTGGGGGCTCCAGATCTAACGGTGGAGATTATGCTTGATGGGAAACCAGATTCAGAGGGAGGAAATAAGCCAAAATGTATAAAGTTTGAAGTCTAATTTGACCGCCGAGTTAGCGGATGAGTTATTTCACAATGTAACCAAAAATATTGAATCGTTTGAGGAATAGCTAGCACAGTTCGTGAGAGGACAAGTGGCCACTTCCCTGTGAGACGTTACACATTAGTGAAGACACAGAGGCACGAAATTCCAAGAAAATAGAAGCAAGTGATCTGAAGAGGCAGAAGATGAAGTGAACAATCATAAGATGGATTTGCTTTAAGCCATGAACAGATAGAGAACAGAACAGAGGAAAAAAAGAGAGGACAGAGGATAAAGGAAGAAGGAGACAGTGAAGCAAGAAGCAAAAAACAGAAAGTCGAGCTGACCTGCAGAGCTAAGGAAGCCGTGAGTAGACATAAGGCTGGAGAGGTTCAAGCAATCCCTGATAGGATATATTTCGGGAATTGAGTGCCAAATTGGACTCATCCCCTTCAGACTAGTTGAGGTCGAGACTTGGTAAGGGAAGAGTCTTTGCACTCTAGTGGCTTGGGGAATCCAAGAACCACCCTACTAAGCATTATCTATTTCAGGAGACTCAAATTGAGCTCCCCATTGTAAAAACTCTGCTTTAAAGATACAATAAAAATAAGGCCACCATTGAAAGCTGGACTGAAGATGTAGCCCAGGAGGATTGGGTGAACTCCTTATTAATTTGTTGTGTTCTTGTATTTGCTTACTGTGTTTCTCTTACTGTTTTCCATTTTCCTGTGTCTGTGTATTTTGCAATTTGATCGATTTGTTGCATAAGATAACATAGACACACACCAACACATGAGTCTATAATACCTTCATTCATTAATTAATTAATTGAGATCACTCACGAGTGATTTTCAGATCACTTTCTTTTTATCCTCATAATGGAAGGACTTGGTCGAACTATCAAGCATGCTAAAGAAGTTGGCAACATCAAGGGTCTCCAACTCTCTAAGACTGCATAGGCTTTGACCCATCAACAATTTGTTGATGACACCATGCTACAGGGCATCCCCACGGTCAAAGAAGTGCTTGCTTATAAACAAATTCTGAGTGACTTTTCCATGGCTACGGGTATAGAGGTAAATCTCTCCAAATCTAAGATTTTCTTCTTTAACACTAATATTGCTATTCAGAGGAATATCTCCATAATTCTGGGCTCTCAAAGGGATATCCTTCCTTCCAAATACTTGGGAGTTCCTCTAACTAATAAACCTTTGCAGAAGAGTATTTGGGAGCTGGTGATTAACAAGATGCAGGACAAAACCCGGAAATGGACTATTAGATCTTTGAACTTGGTAGGCTAGCTGGTGCTTACAAAAGTTGTACTTCAATTAATCTCGTCTTCATGCTTTCAGTCCTTCTAGCTCCAAAAGGATTCTTGCAACAATTTAGAACCATTCAAAGAGACTTTCTTTGCGGTAAGGGGGAGGAGAGAAAGAAATGGGCCTTGGTAGCCTGGGATAATATTTGCAAACCTAAAATCCACGGAGGTCTTGGACTCGATGATCTGAAAGTGCTAAGCAAAGTTTAGGGGAAAAATTATGGCAGCGATGGGTAAAATATCCAAAGGCTTAGTGGGTTCGTATTTGGAAAGAAAAATACACCAGCAATTGGTAAGACATTGGTCACATAAGGATGAGTGGCATCATAAAAGGCTCCTACATCTGGAATAAAGCCTGGGAGAATAGAGGCTTAGTGCAAAAAAATAGCTTCTCGAAAATCAGGGAGGGAGATATTGCTTTGTTTTGGGAGGATAAATGACAACAAGAACCTACACTACTAAGAGAGGACTTTGTGGACCTCAAGAATGAAACTGACACCAAAGGGTTACTTAGGGTAAAATATTTTTGGGATCAAACCAATAGTGAAGGAAAATGGTGAACCTGGAAGAATATGGAATACAGGGATGATAGCCCCTTGAAAGTAAAAGTTGATACACTTCTAACAATGTTGGACCAAAGGAAAATTCTGGTATCAGAGGGGCATGACCAACTTAGATGGGACAAAAATAATGAAGGCACCTTCAATCTTAAGGAGGTAAGGCGCCTAATCCTGGAGCTCGATTCTAATGAGTCGGATAGGGTTTGGCAGAACCTATGGAGGCATCAAGGGTGGATGAAAATGAAACTTTTCATGTGGCTGGTACATCACAAGAAAATTCTGACTTGGGAAAACATTCAGAAGAGGGGTGTCCTGGGGCCATCCATATGCCAGCTATGTGAGTCTCAAGAGGAAATGATGGAGCACCTACTCAATAACTGCATTTTCACCTCCAGGTTGTGGGATACTTTTGCCACAATTTTCAGACAGACAGACAGGGACAAAGGAAGCATTATCAATACCCTTAATAACTAGAGAGGAAACTTCTCTGATTATGAAATTCTTCGCATAGTTTGGGCTTTAACTCCAAGCTTCATAATATGGAATATTTGGAAAGAAAGGAACTAAAAAATCTTCAAAAATGAAAAAAGTTTCTCCTAGAGTATTATGGCGTATATCTTAAGACAACTTAAGGCTACGGTGGGAAGTTTAGTGCAAACTTCCCCAAAAACTCCTCCTTTAGAAGCTGAAATGTAGATACTTCTTCAGTTGGGTATGCAGGGGCTTATACCATAGGGCATGGATAGAAAGGTGAAGAAATTGTTCAATAAGCCAGACTGCTAGCATCCTCCCCCTCGAGGTTTTTTGAAATGCAACATTGATGGGGCCTCAAAAGGCAACTCGAGTATTTTTGGTTATGGAGGAGTGCTAAGGGATGAAAATGGTTGCATCCATTTTATTTTTTATTGCCATTTGGGAAGAGCTACAAACAATATGACAAAGCTAATGGAAATAGAGCATTGTTTAGAAATCCTAAAGTAGGACAATCTTCAGAATATAATAATTGAAGCTGATTTTGAGTTAATGATCAACTCGGTCAAGAGAATCTGCTGTGGTATGGAGCTGGAAAAAGTCTCAAGCCATTGGAGGCTACTTCAAGTCTTTCAAAGGACATAGTTTCACCTTCTGTGCTTGCGAACCATGAGCTTCACTCACGTGAGAAGGACAACAAATAAATTGGTGGACATTCTAGCTAATCAATGGGTGCTTCGCACCAAAAGCAGTGTCAAGTTGAGATGGCAAGAGATGCCTCATGATAGATTGAGAGAGCATTGTCTCAATCAAGCAGATGAGGATAGAATGTTATATCGAAATAGAGTTGGGCAATAGTCGCAGAGAAGGGGTCTAGTTGATTCAGATTCATTAGGAAGTGGTATTTCAAAAGTGATGTGAAAATTGGATGCAAGTCTTTGTTTGCTTCCTCAGCCTAGGTAAGAACAAACACATGAGTCTTAGGTGGATGTTGCTAGGCAAACAATGTCTCTCAAATGATTGGACGGAGAACATCAAGAATGGTAAGAATATTTTCATCTTCCTTTGGTTCAAGTGCCTGAGGAGTAGGGGCGGTGTGATAGACCAGAGTCCTGGCTTTCTCAGCAGACTCAAAACCCCCTGCATTACTTCCCGTGGTATCAATATCGCCCTTGGGGTTGTTTCTGGTTTATCACATGCCCTTAATTCGGGAGTGGTTTCTCGGAGTTGAACGTGATTCCACTCACCACACAACACGTGGCCAAGGTTGGGGAGAGAATACCGCCCTCATCGCACGGTAACTCTCTGAGCTTTTTGATCATGTGATATGATCCTCCGTCGTCGGATCTGGCAAGGAGAATCAATGGTCAGGGAACAACATGCATGTTGGTGGGTCTAGGTCTTGAAGCTTTTATACCTTTGCGGTGGGTCATGCATTGCTTATTTCGAATTTGAGTTACTTCGGGTCTGTTGCTTGGGTCTTTAGGACCTAGTTGGCGGGCTTAATTTTTTGGTGAGGATTCTACATAGGGATAAAAGGTTTAGCATGTGGTTATTTGTATTTTATGTAATTTTATCCTTTTGGACATTTTGAATAGAAGGCACGACTCTTGCATTAGCAAAAAAAAAAAGATATCTAGAGTAATAACATAAATTCAGAACATTGAATTTGTTAAAATTTTGTAAATAGAGTATTTTGTCAATAGAAATTTATAAAATTAGTTTAGTTTTTCTACACCTTGACATCCAGATATATCTTCTATGAGAAGACATATTCTATGAGAGGACATATTTTAGTTTTGTAAACAAAAAAACTAGTGAGTCATAATAATTATATGCCGAATTCATGTTGCCTAAAATTGTCAGTTTACGGTCTATTATTATTCATCCATTTTTTCCTCATGTCTTGTTAACTTGATAGAATTATCTACCCTATATTGTGATCAATATTAATCTCACTCCAAGTATTTGAAGGCCCTTCTCTCCAATATGTCCAATCCTTTGATGCCATAGCATGGTCTTCTCTCCAGAGACCACTAGATTTTCTTCTCCACTTTTAGGAACCACAGAATAGTTGCACCCATCAACAACTGTGCTACCTTGCATCTTGTATAGAGTTCCAATCCGAACTCCCCACATCAATACCAGTGCTCCCCGAACCATCTTGCAAGTATCCTTCTCAAAAATTGTTTTTACATATGCATCATCCAACTTGCTTGTAAAAATTAGATGTCTGGCCAATCCAGGAATATGCAGAACACTGAGAAGTGTTCTAACCCTTCCACCTTGTAACTTCAACTTTACTTTTCTATGACCAATGATTCTAGCCTTCCTATCATCCCCTAAGAAGACATCACCATAATCGTATTTCTCATACTTGAAGAACCACTCTCTATGGGGAGTGAAGTGAAAGGATGCACCTGAGTCAATCAACCATGCCTCATATCTACATGTGTACTTTAAGAAGCCAAGTACACATCCCCACCTTCATCTAAGGTGGTTTTCGCCTCTGCAGAAGGAGCATCATCAAATCCCTTTCCCTTATCAGGAGCTTTAGATTTATAGTCCTTTTTTTAGTGCCCTTCCTTTTCGCATTTCCAGCACACCACCTTTACAGGTTTTCCTGGAGATTTATATCTCCCTATAGATTTAGATCTCCCACTCAATGACTTATTTTTGTTTCTGTTCTGGGACCGTCCTCATACAGACAAGGCATAACCATTTTGGCTCTCCATATTTTTCTGTCTCATTTCCTCCATCAGCAAGGATGAGACTATTTCATCAAACTGCAAGGTAGTTGCATTACTACCTATTGCAATAACCAGACTATCCCACGAATCTTATAGAGGACATAACAAACTGATGCACTTATCTTCATTTGAAATTTTAATATCAACAGATGCTAACTGACTTACCACAGTATTAAATGCATTCAGATGCTCTGTCATTGAGTCTCCATCTTTCATCCTCATGTTATACAACTTTTTCCGCAAGAATAGTTTATTCACCAAAGACTTAGATTAGTAAAAATTCCCTAACTTGTCCCACAAAGCCTTCGCCATAGCTTCCCCTGATACGTTCAACAATATTGAATCTAAGACACACAATTGTATTGTGCTCTTTGCCTTCCGATCCACTTCTTCCATTCTTCAGCAGACACTCCCATTGGTTTAGTACCTAGATCTACCGCGATCCACTGATCTTTATCCACCAAAAGATCCTCCATCTTGAGTTTCCACAACTCAAAGCTATGACCATTAAATTTCTTGATCTCTATCTTTCCATTGCTTGCCATCTTCTTTCACCACCAGAATCGATCTCATAGATCTCCCACTTAACAGGGTCTATCACAGGCCCGAGTGAAACCCCTCAGCAACAAAGGCATCCCCTTGAAGCCAAAACAGCTCTAATACTAAATGTAGGTTTTAACCCCATACAGAAATTACCTACATATGAATTCTAAAACACAGAAAATAAATAATGCGAGAGCATAACACATAAACACATATACAGAGAGATTTTCCCCTGGATCCCAAAACCAGGAGTACCAGCTTGATTTTTCATTATTTTCCTTTCAATGTTACAATACATATTTATACATGCCGAAGCATCCGATACCATGGACCGAAAGCCATCGTGTCCAAAACCATGGACTGAAAACCATTGCGTCCAAAAAACATGTGCGAAAATCATGCACAAAACCATAGGTGGGTTCGCCCAACCTAACATAGGTTCCAAAACCAAAATTTCCTGGGGCAGGCTACCTGCACCCCTCAAACCCCCTATGACCCCCCGCTACAAAATCGACACAATGAAGGGGGTGCTCTGCCCCCACTCTAACCCCCCGATCAACTACGTGGGCTAGTTGTGGAAAGAATATAACACAACCCAACATAACTACAAGAGAAGTTCGACCTCATTTGGGTCATCACTTTGATTTTTGTGCAGAAAGAAGATAAATTTCAACATAAAGTCAAAGAGAGAGAGAGAAGTCAGAGGAGAGATAAAGTATTATTTTCTTCCCTAATCTATTCACATGTGTGAGTTTCTCTACAACTGTTACAGGGCTGAGATTTTAGGTAGGTTGAAATTTCATGGATTGGCTAGAAATCATATGTTTGACTAGAGTCGAGTTTGTTGATTTTGACCAACAAGAAGGATTGTGTTAGGCCCCTACACTAGTAGTATATGGGATGTTACTATTTTTCCCCATAGAAGCCCACTATTGTTATTATTGGGCTTCTACGGGGCACAATAGTAACAATATGGGCACTACAAGGGTACATCAATATAATAAGTGGGTTGTACTAATAAAAATAAGGGGTTACACTAGTAGTATAGGGGCCTAATAGATTGAAGGAGGGATGACTTAGGAAATTTATGGAGTTTTTTGGTCTTGGTTTTGGTTCTTGGATATCTCACTTTGATCTGATTCTATAAGAAGAGGAATTTTTTGGGTTTTCCCCCTCTGGGGGTTTTTGCCTTGGCTTGGAGAGCCTAATTTCTTATGTTCTTTTGTTTCTTTTTTATCTTCATGTACATTTTGGTAATTTCTTGATGAAGAAGAACATAACATAGTAATAAAAAACCAACATACACTCACAAGTAATTATCATGAAAGAGAAATATTACTTGTGAGTGTATGTTGGTTTTTTATTACTATGTTATGTTCTTTAATATGCCTACATCTTGGTTTCTCGAAATGGTATCAGAGCTAAGGTTTATGGAAGGTAGTGTGAAGATCACATCTTGTTGCACATTTTAAGACACATCTACATAAATTACACATATTTCTATGAAGCCTAAAGAAGAAGACCTGAAGCAGGAACAATCATTCTCTAGAAGACATTGTTGGAAGCTCTCCTTTGAAAAGTAAGTACTCTAAGACCAAATCTTATTCTCTATGGGATACTTTCTCTTTGTGATTCAAAAAATCATGAGGTAAAAATTAAAATAATTTTGAAACATACATACCTTCATTCGAGTTTGATGTACACTATTTCTTCAAGCTATCTAAGACATCATTATATTAGCTTGACATGGTAATTCCTCAACTTGGATTGAGACCTTTAAGACAATATCAAAAGAAACAAGCATCTGAACTCTTTGGAAAACTACTACATGCATTACCTAAAAGGTTCTATGGCATTATGATTATCTAGAAGTTCTAAAATTCTATACCTAAAGGATGAAGAACATAAATTTCATTTGAAGTTTATGACCTCATTCAAGAAAGAAATGAAGGCTAGTTCCTATGATATGTGAAGTATCCAAAACTATGCATTATATGAAGTTCTATTTTGAATTCTAATAAGACTGACTCAAATGGTCTATAATGAAAAAAGAAGGTCGAGACTATGGTAGTTAAGAAGCATCTGAGCCCTCTTTGAGACATCCAAACCATATATGATAATGTCAAAATTCACTATGGAGAGATAATTTGATGTAAATACAACCTATAAAACAAGCATTCATAATAATGTCAATTATCCACATCTTAGTCTTCCTACAACACTATAGTTATATGTGTACGATCTACACCAATGGAAAAGACAAGAAGCATATATAAAAGATACGAACCTGTGATAATCACTGATTCGAATTGGATCATTACATTGTTTTTCATCCATATTGATGCATTTAGAGTGGAAATAATGGAGGAATCAACTCATGGGACTGTTTTTACTGGTGGGACCTAGTTTGGTAAAATGGGGTTTGAAACCTTCCAGGAGTCTTTTGAGGCATGAAATGACATTTTTTGGGGGTAAAAATTTTCCACTTATGCACAACACCTTTTCATGTTATTCTACACAAAAAATTTTCCAACGGCACAAGAATCACATCAATCGGAGTCTGTATGCAAAAGTTATGCCACTCATAAGTTGACCTTCATGTTTCAGACCTATAGGTCGGGAGGATGCCGCATTAGCCCCATTATTCATGGAAAATAGGCTAGACACATATTTGTGATATAAAAGACTCTAGAAGAGTCTATTTTTTAACTCTAGTTAAGAGTTGATGTAGTCAAACTTAACCACTAGTAGGCTATCAGGCTTTGTTATAACCGGGCCACTAGGAGGAAGAGGCATTCCATTCTTTTGAGAGAATTTTGTTCCATAGTTGAGAAAATATAGCCAGGAGCGATAGGAGCTAGAGCATATAGAGATGATATGTGCATTATAGAAGCCCACGGGCCACAAACATTACTTCTTTGTATCTGTAGCCATATTTTCAGACAGAGAAAGAGAGCGAAGTGACCTCACCTTCCAGTTGGGTTTTCTCCCAAATGGTTTTCCCAGAGATCATATCTTGTCTATTATGTGAGTGTGAGCTTACTTTTTTGTACTCTACTTGTTTTTCTTGAGTTAATTGTACATCATGCACTAATTACAGTTAATTTTACAGATCTAGAAAATTAAATAAAACTGTAAGAGTGTAGAATCTCAGATTTTTAATATAATATTATCATATTTGTTGTGACGAATTATCCAATGGAATATCCACGACAGTTTATGGATCAATGACATCTAAATTTTTATGGAATTGATGTCTTCAAATATTCGTGGCATCCAAAGTTATATAACCTTGAATAAAGTCCAAAATTAAATCTAGAATGAGTCATAGAAATTCTAAAGATTGTTCTGTACATTAATTTGTATTTTGAGCCCTAGAAAGGAAAATGTTTGGATAATGAATTAGAACATGAAGAATAGACCTATAACATTTTTAAATGGTTGAAAGGATCAAAATTATAAAGCTCACCTCAAAAGTACAAGTACGGGAAAGCAACCGAGACATATACTTAAGAAAAGGACAAAAGTTAAGACATGCCACCTTATTGTGATAAGTAAGATCATCTCTGTAGTTATAGACCAAGACATTGAGGAGAAGAACTATAAAAGAAGAAGTTTTATATCTCCCTAAATCAAGGACCGTGACATATGAATTTTATCTCTATAGTATAAACATGTGAAGGAACCACACTAATAAGACTCTTTTCCTATACATAATAGAAGAATGGATCTCACCATGAAGCTTGCCTATTTGAATGTTTGAAGTATGAGGAGCATAGGACTTTGCATAGACATTTCTATTGTTCATATCCTGGGACAAAGGATTGAGATCTAAATTAAACATTTATAAGCTATATGAAACTTGAAGTGTGTGCACATAATTGAATGCAGCATGAGAAGTCTAGTACCATACTTAAAGGTTATAATGGAGAACAAATAAAGTTAAAAGAGGTATGAATAGACTATGTTAATTTGCAATTAGTAATTAATGCTAACATATTGATCTCTTGAAATATAGTAATGAATATTAGAAAGGGTTTGTGTAGATATATATCGTTAACATTTAAAGTATTTTCTTGCATATGAAGACTAGGAATGAAATGAATTCTATATAGATAGCTTGATAATGATATTTGTAGGGTTTAGACATTGCATTTTGTAAATTAAAAGGTTTTGAAGACTTTTGGCATTTAGGGTTTTTGAACCCTAGCATAGTTTGGATCAAGAAGAACACTAGGAGAAGAACCCTCTCTAATCAAGTCCAATGTTAAAAATTCATCTAACCCTTGATGTTTAATATGAGAACAAGATTGGTGAACATGTCTAAGATTAAGAGGGAGCTAATGCTCCTCAAAATATAAGTAATTTATATCTCCTTGTTTAGTATCTTTGTGCCTTGTCCCTTTTTTTCTTTCATGGTCTTCTAATAAAGGTTGTAGGTCTAGGAAAAAATTATCTAAAGCTTGACTAGTAGATGAAAGATTTAAGAGAACGTGGCAAAGAATGAAGATTATGAAGCAGGGAGAAATTTGAAGTATGCATCAAAGAAGTCAATTAGATGGAAATAAGTTCACTTACCTCAGATGGAAAGAGGTAGTTGTAAACATCTTGGATGAAAAACAATAGTAATTGAAGTTTTTCATAAATCCCAAAGAAGTTCATGATTAAAAGGAAGACGATTGATCTAGGGTAATTTCCTTAAGAAAGAAGTTGAAGAGTTCTAATTTTGTTGTACCAAAAACTGATTGGTTTGTTCCAAGAACACATTGATTGATGGTTAGAAGATGAATGAAGAAGAACTCTGTTTCAATATGAAGATAGATGATGCAAAGTAATTTTGAACTCGGAGGGAGAAAGAAGCAAGAATTTGACATAAAGAATCCCACACTTTGATTAGAGGCTATTGTGATTTGAGAACTCTTATAATTATGGGATATGGTTTTGCTCCCTAAAAGGACATATTGCAAAAGTATGTGAAGAGGTTGGAAACATAGTAGCTAAGATGATATTGTATCAACAACTATTTGATTCAATTTGGGAGCACATGGTTTGAGTGGAAAACAATGATGATGGCTTGGAAGAGCATGAGGAAAAAATTCTAGTATGTAAGGAAGAAGACATGTACTAGTAGTTGTGAGGAAGTTTGGCTCCTTGAAGATAATATATGAACCATTTGATGACAAATTTGCATGAATATTGTCAATATCTAGGAAGGTCAAAGTTCAATATGATGTGATTCCATTAGGAGCCAAGAACCCTTTCAAGCTAATACTAAGATCTCCATGGAAGAATAAGTAGATGATGAATGAAACAAGCTGAAGCTTGTGGCTATGTATCCCTAGTTGAGAGGGAAGGATCTCCTCCATGGTTGAGAGGGAGTGATGGTGGACACCGAAATCTCCATGTGTCATGTACTAGGCCAAGACTAACAACTTTAAGTCTAGTGAAGGCACTGGTAGGGAGAATGGAGTATTAGATAAGCATCTAGGACCGATACTCCTTGAGGATATGGAATCCAATATAGGAGTAGTCCTGAGGACTGATAATATTTGAGGATAGTGCGGCATATCCAAGATAAGAGTAGTCTCGAGGAGGAATGATATTATTTGAGGATTGGGAATCTAAGATAAGAATAGTACTGTAAGGAAAAACCTAGTGAACATTAGAATGGGGTATGTTCCTTGAGAGGTAGTGGTGGTGTTCAAATATATGCCTCCCATAATTATGCTCTAATCTAGTGAAGAGTTAGAACTTGTCAGTCAAGGCCTTGTTATTTTGTAATTGAAAATTCTAGTTATGATGATGATGCTTGATGATGCTTATCAATCCAAACTCTTCTTATGAGAATATTTCAATGTTAGAGTATTCTCGTATCATGTTATGTCATTATGAATACATCCCTAGTTAAGAGAGAGCATTGGAAATGTAACTAGGCTTGGTCTTCATAATTGTCATTATACTTATACCAAAATGTATTTTGTAAATGAAAAAAGAAGAAAAATAATTATTATTATTCTAGTCAAAGCATGTTATTCATGCTTATGGGGTTTATTGAGTCAAAGAAAATTTATTCTTGAGTTGAAAGAATGTATTTGAGTCAAAAGAACCATTTTGAATTCATGGAAGAAAAGAAAGAAATTTTTTGTAATGAGTCAAAAGTCAAACTTGTCCTCCACAAGACCAAGTCAATCATCTTAGAAAAGTTGGCCTATAAGAGGTACCTATTCAAATCAATCTGATTGGTTCCTCAGAATCAATCAAAAGAGGAGAATACCCTTTGGAGCCTGCCCTTGTTTTTCATAATTTTGTATGCCCCTAGGAGGTTTCCACTTCTTGTATCTCTTGGAAATATTGATAGACTAACTTTGTTGAGTAATTACCACTTGTATGATTGAAACCCATTCTCTATATCATTGATTGCATTATAGATCTGAACATGGACTTACGAAACTTAGAAAAAAATAACAACAAAAGATGATGTTGGATCACATCCAGACCAACCTCTTGTGTTGTAAGGCAATCTTGATGCAAAATTGTGGTGGAACCTTATTGATCTCTTTTCCTGTTAGGGATAGGAACCTTCTAGGTAATTAATAAGATTCCCTCTACACTTTTATAGAGGTTGTATTCCTATTTCTCACTCATATTTTCAATATGCTTTTGTAAATAATAAAATTAAGATTTCATTTAATTTACAACTATGAGTGGACCATGTTGGAAATGTAACTAGGTTTGTTCTTCATAATTATCATTAGACTTGTATCAAAATGTATTTTGTATAAGAGAAAAGAATAATAATAATAATAATTATTATTATTATTATTCTAGTCAAAGCATGTTATTCATGATTTTAGGGTTTATTGAGTCAAATAAAATTTATTCTTGAGTCAAAAGAATGTATTTGAGCCAAAGTCCCATTTGGAATTCATGGAAGAAAATAAAGATTTTTTTTGTAATGAGTCAAATGAGTCAAAAGTCAATATTTTCGTCCACAAGACCAAGTCAACCTAGAAGAGGCACCTATTCGATCTCCTAGGAAGCGTATAAATACAAGAGAACTTCAACCTCATTTGGCATCCATCATCATCACAATTTCTGTGCAAGAAGAAGATAAATTTCAGCAAAAAGTCAAAGGAGAGAGAGAGAGAGAGAGAGAGAAAAGTCAAAGGAGAGAGACGATATTATTTTCTTCCCAATTTATTCACACATGCAAGTTTCTCTAGAGTCATTATAGGGTAGAGATTTCATGGAGGCCAAAATTTCAGGGATTGGCTACAATTTAGATGTTTGGCGAATGTTGACTTTGTTGACTTTGACCAGCAAGAAGGATTGAAGGAGGGCTGACTTGGGACATTTATGGATGTTTATGGTCTTGGTTTTGGGTCTTGGATATCTCACTTTGATTTGATTCTATAAGAAGAGGAATTTTTGGGTTTTCCCCCTTGTGGGGTTTTGGTCTTAACTTGGAGAGCCTAATTTCTTGTGGTGTTTTGTTTCTTTGTGATCTATACATTTTGGTAATAGCTTGATGAAGAAGAACATAACATAATAATAAAAATCCAAAAAGCACTCACAAGTAATTATCATGAAAGATAAATCAACTCTAATATGCTTACGTTTTGGTTTCTTAATAGACCAGGTGGTGGAAAATAATAGGTAACATATAAGTTATAGTTGAAAGATGACAACCTCATAAATGAAATAAATAAATTAATTATATGAAATGCATCCTTATACACATTGAGGGAAACATATTTGAAGCAACATTCATAAATAGAAAATAAGATTGAAGTCCCAAAAATTCATGGAGTTTTAAATGATTTCATTTATTAAAAAACACAAGATGCATATGAGAAACATACATGATATTTATTGCTTATTTAAATTATTGAAACCAAAAATGTTATGAACTCTTGGAATAGTTCTCTAAGAAAGTAAAAAATATTGCAAATTGATGTTTAAGTTTGAATAAAGTGTGTGTGTATCGTAGAAGATAATGTCCTTGATACTTAAATGGTTAAAATAAATGCATTCTTCCAAATAGACTAAGATGGACTCTTATGGAACAAATAAAATAGTAATAAAAACATGGAAGAAAAGGAAAAATGCAGTAAGGTATTTGTCTTATAAAAGAACGATACGCTTAATAAAGCTAAATGATCAAATACTAGAATGAAATAAGGGAAATTGCTTCAAAAGTAATTTCTACAATAAAAAAGAAGAAGAGGAATTGCGGATGGAACTATCTCTCTTTTCCAAAAATATGCTTTCCTCCTTTGTTATTTTCTCTTCATAACTATGAAAAAAAGAAACTATTTTTAGGCTAGTAGTTTTTTCACTTTTGTGCCTCCAGACGGTTTCCCACTTTATAAGTTCAAAAATTATTTTTAATAGGTCAATTTTTCAAAATAATTGGTGCTAAGCTATAAATACTTACGATTGTTATGGATCTTAAGATATGGCCTATGGAAGATAGTGACTTATCAACCATTGATCTGGCCGATGTAAATCTTAGCCTTTTATTTATAAATCCACCCTATTTATTGCACATGATTTATAGGAAGAAATTTATAACAATTTATAAAGAAATGGAATCCTCAAATTATTTTTTTATGAATTAGAAAGAGCCATGGAGCCTTGTGTAGCTTGTGTGTAGTGTCAACTTTTTGTCACCATCTCAACGCCCAATCTTTATGCCAATTCATTTCCTAGTCATTTGTATCCAAACGATACCTTCCAAGTTCCACCTAGAGATATAGTCAAGTGTTGTTAGGGAAAAATTTAGGATATAGGAATGCATGAAAATAATCAAAGTATGGAGAATAATGCGACATATGACAATAATATTGTGGAGAGGGTTTCATGTTGGAAATAATACTGCTGCAAGTCGTCTCAATCTTCTTTTTAATAAGAAACTTCTTTTAAAACGGTTTTGTATTGGTGTAGTCTTATACCAGTACACATGCTTCTACCTGTAGAAGGTTACAACCTTCTCTCGTTCTCCAAACTCTCTTGGAAGGGAGCTACAACCCCCTTAGCTCTTGTACTAGCTGATCCATTTACTAGTACGTAGGTCTTGGCCTAATGAAATGCTCCAACCTTTACTCATTTTCCAGCTGCTACTGGAAGGGAGCTACCACCCCCTTAGCTCTTGTACTAGCTGATGCACTAGTACATAGGTGCCGACCTACAAAAGGCAACAACCTTCTCTTTCTTATTCCAGGTACCACGTTTCACAAATTTTCAGATTAGATACTCATGGAACACAACATCATAATCTGAAGGCCATGTCTCATCAAATTTTCATACTGGACCCATCAATATCATTGAAGCACACAATTAATCAATACTAGCATCATCAATCTCTGAATCACGCAATACTGAATCACTGAAACCCTGTCAACAAACTACAATCACTATAACACAGAGTAGAACACAAAACTTTGCAACAACATTCAGATCTAATTGTATCATCAAAAACCATGCATCATAGTGCATACGCTACTTGGAAGAGCCGAACCAGTGTGTATACGCAACTTCATCAAAGTGAACCAGCGTATACGTCATCAAATATTTACTTATAACTTCGCTGCACTTCCTGACTTGAGACATACCCAGATCATTACATATACAAGGATAATATGTGTGTTAGGAACTAGATCTAGTCCATCAGATCACATAAAGATAAGTCATTATGATCCTGATCCATTATTAGATCTCATCCATCAACATTGAAGCTAAACACCATCAACCAAACTGAATATGCAGACTACTGACACCAGCAAACAGTCACCAGAACTCATCAACAACTTCAAACATCATAGCTCATATGGTATACGCTACTTAGATGTATCTAACCTGCATATGTACGCGCTTTTATCATAGTCAACCAGCGTATATGTAAATATTCATTCATGATTTGCAACTATTCCACACTTGAGTTATACCTAGATCAAAAAATTTACAGAACATTACATGTGTTAGTATACAAATCTAGAGTAAACAAGATAAAACCATATAGAGATGATTCATTCCAAGCCATTAGATCCCGATCTATCCTTAGATCTTGTTCTCCATCAACATTTGAGATTCCTTCTTAGCTTAGATCAAGCAAAGCATCATGAACCCATAACTTGCATACTATATTTCATACTTCATCAGATAGTCAAGACTTTCTCAATACATTTGCCTAATGATCTTCTTCTCCTTTTATAGTCTTGAGCCTTACTCAACCATGGTCCAAAACCATTAAGACCCAATACCTGGGCTCAACACTTCAGACGCAATACCAAGGACCAAAACCATAGGTCTAAATACCACGGACCCAAAAATAAGCTTTCCCACATGTACGCGCTTTTCTGTGCATGAAAGTGCGTGCATACGCATACACGACTTTTGATCAGCAATCCCGCATGTATACGCGCCTTTGTATATAGTGAACCTACGTGTATAACCTGCGTGTATATCCTACTTGGTATATAGCGAACCTGTGTATATACGTGACTTGGTACATAGTGAACCTGCATATAACCTACATGTATACGCGACTTGGTATATAGTGAACCTGCGTATAACCTGCGTGTATACGCGACTTGCTATATAGTGAACCTGCGTATATACTCTTCTTTCTTCATTCTTTATAGTCTGATCAGCAACTCTTTGCTACTAACCTGCTGCACTATGATTTGACATCTGTGTGAGTTGCCATCAAGGACAACACTTGTATCATAATGCCAACAATCTCCCCCTTTGGACTTGATGGCAAAGCTAACTTGTCGTACTGAGAACTGTCATCCGATTCCTTTGAGTTGTCCTGCATCCCATGTATTCTATCATATCTGATATCTCTTCTGTAGATTCATCTAGTTATATATAAGTGAGTTGTTCTTCTACGAGTGGGTTGCCATCAAGTACAACACATGCATCATAATGCCAACAATCTCCCCCTTTGGACTTGATGGCAACAACACCAAATCACTCTCCCTCTTTGACATCAAGGGAAAAGGGCGGACCAAGATATTCTCTTTCCTTGATAAACATTCCGCTATCCATACTCCCCCTGAGAACCTGCAGAAATCTCTGAATGAGCTCCCCCTTTGTATATGCCAAGGTGTACCAATCTGACCATGCTCCCTCTGAGTACATGCTGAAGTCTTTGCTCTGCTGAAGTGTGCTATTCATGCTCCCCCTGACTGTAAGCAAGGTCTGCAAAAAGATATTCTACAAGAAGAACATGACTCTATCATAAATGACCTTCCTATCACCAAGGACTCATATATACATCCATCTCCCAACCGAGTGGGGATATACCAATATTGACTCATCCTCCCAACCAAGTGGGGATATGCCAGATACCAAATGTTTATACATCATCCTTCCCATGCATAGTGGGGGTAAAAATTACATCATATGACGAAAAGGGATTCATCAAATGACTATAATAGATAGAGACAAACTATTACATCATGAGTCTTGATATGACCTTTACATGATATTTATAACAGAGACCAACCATCTAAATAATATTATGATAGTCATCAGCAAATATCATACACAATGTATGATCTGCTCCATAATCATCTGACAACAGCATCTAGACCAGCAACAAGGTATCTCTGCATCAACTCATCCTTTTGAACAAAATTCTGCATATGACATACATAATCATTCACATTATATCATATGTGAAAAACACCATAGCCATCTTATCAACATCAAGATTTGCATGATCCAAGTATCATCACATGGGAACATCTGCATCAATCAACATATGTAAGTATCAACCTATCATCGTATAGGTAAGAACTTATCATCATCATGTCTCCAACAATGCAACTTTGAGTAAATATTCATGTATCCAGCACTATGTATCTTGAGCTATTTGTCAAGACTTCTTGATATCATTAACAACAACAATCCTCATCCACATGAGCACCAAGAACTATAGGAATCCTGCATCATAATTGTATTATATGATCTTTATGCATATGAAGACAGAAACATATTAGTGACTCATCATCAAGTAATGAAGATGTGTATTCAAGATTTATACTTCTCCTTATCCTTATGAAGATCACCACGTAAGCACCATATATGCATCATTAGAGAATCAACCACAAATATGACCTGAGCATCAACTATGTAACCCCAAGAATCATATGATATTTTGTCATGGACAACTCATAACCATATCATAGCAAGATATATCATTTAGCCATATAAGCATCATCATCAAGGACTACTAACCATAATGCCAACAATGCATTATTAAAAGCATATGCTCCCCCTGAACGTGTGCCATCTTGCTTAATGTCAGATCTGATCATGCATATATCAGCAAGAAGCATCAAGGCATCATCATCATTAATTTTGGATAAAAACACTTTAAAACATCATACTAGTGTTAAGACATTTCCACACATCATCAGCAGATTGTAACCATTATCAAACAGAGCAAAAAATGGGCTGAATCATATCAGACCCTTTTTCTTGAGTATGTCCCACTGCTTTTCTTCAAACTAACATATACGCGAATCTGCAGTGTCTAACTCGCGTATATACGCGACTTCCCTTTATGAAACTTGCATATGTGATTCAGGACACTGAAGTTTTACACTTTCAGCTCCCTCTGAGTCTGTTATGTCTGCATATTGTGCTGTGCCACATCTTTCTAACTGGACTTCCTTCTTCTTCCATATCTTCAAGTGTGATGATGTTTTATCCTTTTGGTATGGTGCTCGTACTTTGTTCCTGCATTCCTTTGCTGTATGTCCAAGCTTGTTACATGCATAACATCTTACATGTTTCATATTCCTTCTGTAGCAATCAACATCTTTGTGACCAAACATATTGCAAGAAAAACAATATCCATTAAAGTACCTGGAACGTGATGATCTTTCTGTGTGATGATCTTGAACCATTCTTCTTCTGCATCTGGCTGCAACATGTCCAAGATTATGACATACATAACATTCAACATTATTTATCAAAGGAGTAAAAGATTTTATTTGAAGAATTTCTTTCCTTGGTTGTTGATGGGGTTGACCTCTCATCTCCTTGTTGAGCATTTCAGATTTTGCATTAGAGTCCCTTGTCTTACTTTGCAAACTAGATTCTCCTTCAATAGATTCATGAAAACCAAGACTAGTTTTGATAGCAGGATACCTTTGACTACTAAGAATATCATCCAAGATCTTAGTACTATCTTGAAATTGTAAGAGCTTATCTTTTTCTTCTAATTTATCTTTTAGAATATTTACCTCAACTTGTTGTTGCTATTCCTTTTCAAGATACTACTTCTTCATGTTTTCTTCAGCTTTTCTTCCTTCTTCCAACTGATGTCTTAATTCAAGAACTTTGTTTTATTTTTTTCAAGAGCTTGGAGTAGTTCTTTATTCTGCTTATTGGATTCTTCAAGATCGTCTTTTAGCGAGAGGTTCGTAGCTTCAAGACTTTCATAGTAACTGGATCTATCTATGAGTTTCTTGATTGTTGTGCTCCTTTCATTGACTTCATTTCTTAATGATGTCACTTCATCTTGCAACTTTTGACATTGACCTTCCTTGTCCTTGAATAACTTCCTTACCTTGCTTCCTTCCTCTAGTTGAGCTTTTAGTTTGGTAACTTCTTCTTTGAAGGCACAATCCCTTTTGTTCAATAGATCTTGTTGATCTCTAATTTTGTCTATAAGCCTTTTCAATTCTGCCTCTATTTGATATCTTTCTTGCTCACCCATAAGAGAAAATTCAGTTATTTCACTATCACTTTCATCATCTTCAAATGGATGGATAAATGTATCACTAGAGGATAACAAATTCATACTTGATAGTTCTTTTGCTTGTTCATCTTCATTTTGAAGTGATTCTAAATCTGAAGTGCTTCTTCCACATATTCCCGAATCAATTCTCCCACTGTCATAGCTCTTCTGAGATGTCTTCTTCTTCTTAGGCGTTTTCTTCTTAAGCTTCTTCCCCATTGATCTATGGATCTCCTTCAAGAGATCAGGCTTCTACCAAAGGACCTGCTCTGAAACCAATTGTTGGAAATAATACTGCTGCAAGTCGTCTCAATCTTCTTTTTAATAAGAAACTTCTTTTACAATGGTTCTGTACTGGTGCAGTCTTATACTAGTACACAGGCTTCTACCTGCAGAAGGCTGCAACCTTCTCTCGTTCTCTAGACTCTCCTGGAAGGGAGCTACAACCCCCTTAGCTCTTGTACTAGCCGATCCATTTACTAGTACGTAGGTCTCGGCCTACTGAAATGCTCCAACCTTTACTCGTTTTCCAGCTGCTATTGGAAGGGAGCTACCACCCCCTTAGCTCTTGTACTAGCTGATGTACTACTACATAGGTGCAGACCTACAAAAGGAAACAACCTTCTCTTTCTTCTTCTAGGTACCACATTTCATAAATTTTCAGACTAGATACTCATGGAACACAAAATCATAATTTGAAGGCCACGTTTCATCAAATTTTCATACTAGACCCGTCAATATCATTGAAGCACACAATTAATCAATACTAGCATCATCAATCTCTGAATCACACAATACTGAATGACTGAAACCTTGTCAACAAACTGCAATCACTAGAACACAGAGTAGAACGCAGAACTCTGCAACAACATTCAGATCTAACTGTATCATAAACAATCATGCATCAGAGTGCATACGCTACTTGGAAGAGCTGAACCAACGTGTATACGCAACTTCATCAAAGTGAACCAACGTATATGTCATCAAATATTTACTTATAGCTTCGTTGCACTTCTTGACTTTAGACATACCCAGATCATTACATATACAAGAATAATATGTGTGTTAGGAACCAAATCTAGTCCATCAGATCACATAAAGATAAGTCATTATGATCCTGATCCATTATTAGGTCTCATCCATCAACACTAAAGCTAAACACCATCAACCAAACTGAATATGAAGAATACTGACACTAGCAAACAGTCATCAGAACTCATCAACAACTTCAAACATCATAGCTCATATGGTATATGATACTTAGATGTATCTAACCTGCGTATGTATGCACTTTTATCATAGTCAACCAACGCATATGTTTGTAAATATTCATTCATGATTTGCAACTATTCCACACTTGAGTTATACCCAAATCAAAACATTTACAGAACATTACATGTGTCAGTACACAGATCTAGAGTAAACAAGATCAAACTGTATAGAGATGATTCATTCCAAGCCATTAGATCTCGATCTATCCTTAGATATTATTCTCCATCAACCTTTGAGATTCCTCCTTAGCTTAGATCAAGCAAAACATCATGAACCCATAACCTGCATATTGGATTTCATACTTCATCAGATATTCAAGACTTTATCAATACATTTGCCTAATGATCTTATTCTCCTTTTATAGTCTTGGGCCTTACTCAATACCATGGTCCAAAACCATTGAGAACCAATACTAGGGACCCAATACGTGGGTTCAACACTTCAGACGCAATACCAAGGACCAAAACCATAGGTCTAAATACCACGGACCCAAAAATAAGCTTTCCCACATGTACGCGCATTTCCGTGCATGAAAGTGCGTGGATACGCATACGTGACTTTTGATCAGCAATCCCGCGTGTATATGCACCTTGTATATAGTGAACTTGCGTGTATAGCCTACTTTCTATATAGCGAACCTGCGTATATACGCAACTTGGTACATAGTGAACCTGCGTATAACCTGCATGTACACGCGACTTGCTATATAGTGAACCTGCATATATACTTTTCTTTCTTCATTCTTTATAGTCTGATCATCAACTCTTTGCTACTAACCTGGTGCACTATGATCTGTCATTTGTGTGAGTTGCCATCAAGGACAACACTTGTATCATAATGCCAACAATCTCCCGCTTTGGACTTGATGGCAAAGCTAACTTGTCGTACTGAGAACTGTCATCTGATTCCTTTGAGCTGTCCTGCATCCCACGTATTATGTCACATCTGATATCTCTTCTGTAGATTCATCTAGTTATATATAAGTGAGTTGTTCTTCTACGAGTGGGTTGCCATCAAGTACAACACATGAATCATAATGCCAACATTTCACCCATAGATATTTCCATGTTTCATTGGGAGGTGTGCAAAAGAAAAATGGGGAAAACTTAGGATATGGGAATGCATGAAAATAATCCAATTCTAAAGAATAATGCAATAGATGATGAGAATAATGCATAGAGGTAACATTGAGAAATAAAAAAAGTAAGAAAAATGATAAAGTGTGAAGAAATAAATAAATAAAATGACTAAGTGTATGGAATTCCAAAGATAAAGTGATGTGGAGAAGTGAGTAAATAAAGGTAAGGAAATGATTAAATATGAATGAGGGAGGAGTACGGGGAAATGTTTTGCAAAAGAAAATATTCATATAAGAAAAAGGTGGTGGAGGAGTAATTTTGGAAAATGACCAAGTGAAAAAAGAGAGAGGTAATGTAAGTAATGGTTAGTGTGTGGGGGGGGGGGGGCATTGGAATTGGGGGGAAGTAATTCCACATGAAAATAATAATGGTAAATGGAAAATGGATAAAAAATGAAGAAAAATGATAAAATGAATCATTAAGGAAGATATAAGGAAGAGGACGTGGGTAATTTAACTCTACAAGTTCTTGGACTAAATTGCTAATATCTCAAGGATATTGCCTTTGTGTTTTATTTTGTAGTGTTGGATGAAGTTGATACATAGGGATATCCAATGAGAGATGATTACAATCAATTCCATTCTTTTTTTAGCATCCTTTAAAAGGAGAAATCATCCCCATTGAACTTGTGTGATGAAGCATTACAACATTGAAATTGACTCTAAAGTATTAAGGAATTGTTGGGTCTTCATGATCAATAAGTGAAATTCATCTAGAAATTTCAATATTTCAAAATTTGGTCTACATATAGAGGTATATAGGTTCAAATATGAACAAAAATCATTCTATTTGACATGTGAGATGAAAACGCATCAACTCTCAACTACCTATATTATTGAATGTGCATCTCCCCTTTTTCTGAAGCACATAATATTTTTAGGATATAAAATGTTCAATCCACATCCTATAGTTGCATCTACTCTAGTTTTTATTTGGGACCATAAAGCAACTTTCCATGCAAGAAATTACCCAAAATAGGAAAGGCCCTAGAAAGATCCCTTCATTGATTAGAATAATTTAAAAATGATTTATTTCCACATACTATCCAATCAACAATAAAATTAAGATATATGTGCTTTTCCACCAATATTCAATGCAAATATTATATCAAGTTATATATACCTAAAGTGGCATAGCCACTAGAGCCTTCCCCAAAAATAAAACATTTCTTAGCCCCCACCCACCATGATTCTTGGGAGTGGCTACTTGTTTCCATTTGGCCAAGTGTGAGCCTATGTTTTCTGCATGTACTTTCCAAAATAATTAAAACATAGCTTGAGGATCATAGGGAGAATCCCCTTAGTGATCGAGTCTAACAAGTGCCAATGAATTGAAATAGCCTCCAAAACATAAGGAACAATCGACCTCCTCTAGACAATTAACAATTACAAAAGAGATTAACAATATTTTCCACTCTATATAAAAGCCATCTCCAATCATAAATACAATAATTTTTTTGTTTTAAGTGAAAATAAAGATTTTTATGTTTATGGAAAAACCTGTGAACAGTTTATGAAACCAACGTTTCAGACTAGCTTAGTGAGTCCATCATCAGGGCAGTGTGATTTGTATTTTGAGAAGAGAGAGCGTGAAATTATGGATCTATTAATAGTTATTTGAAAAAATATTTGATGTCTTTTTTAATGTCGACATAACTGATTCATATTTATTAATTAATATATATATATATATATATATATATATATATATATATATATATTATATATATATATATTATATATATATTATATATTAATATATATATATAATATATATTATATTTATATGTATTTATTTGATTTATTTATTTTTTGGTTTAATTAGTGAATTGATTATGTATATTATTTTATTATTATTTTATTTATTTATTTATTATTTTTTTCTTAAGATTTTATGTTATATATATAAGTTCTTTGCTATGTATTAAATGCTTTTGAAGTAATAGTTTGAAGGTTTATTTACATTGACTTATCAACTTATATTTAAAAGGGAGTTAGATAGGGTTGGATATATTTAATTATTTATTATTCTATTAGTTTGTATTTACTGTTTTTTTATTTTATTTAATAAGGGTTTGCAGGTACTACTTAATTTTAGTCTGTCATCTCTATTCATGTTGTTGGAGGATTTCTCAATTTCAATTGCCTCTTTCACCGTTCTTTTAAAATAATGGTCTTCCTTATGAATTAATTTTGCTTGTTCCATATAGATATAGTGTGAGGAAGAACAAGCGTGCTCTGCCAAACCTGCTTTTTCTGACCTATTTCTTGTAATATCATTAATGTGTTCTTTTAATCTTATGCCAAAGGATCTCCCTATTTCACCTATATATACTTTTCCACATGAGCAGGGAATTGAGTATACTCCTTTCTGATTTTTTGAGTCTATTAAGTCCTTAGCAGAATCAAGCATGTTTTTGATGGTGTTAGGGGGCGTAAAGGCAACCATGATGTTATGTTTGGCGAGAATTCTGGCAATTTTGTCTGTGGTTCCTTTTATATAGGGTAAGGAGATTCTAGGGTTTTAAAGAGTTTTCCTTTTTTGGTTATTGGTTATGGATTCTTTAATTATTTTTTGGATAATGTTTTTTTGATAGCCATTGTTTATAAAGATCTTATGGAGATGGTTAAGTCCTTCCTCTAGATTTTCAGGGTCAGAGATTCTAGAAGCTCTGGTAGCTAGGGTTTTGATGAAACCAACTTTTTGCTTTGGATGGTGGTGGGAATTTGAATGAAGATATTTGTCAGTGTGAGTCTGTTTCCTGAAGACCTGATGGCTTAGTTTGCCATTTTTCTTGGTAAGGAGGACATCTAGGAAGGGGAGTTGGTTGTCTTTTTCAATTTCAATAGTGAATTTTATGTGTTTAGAGAGGTTGTTTAAGTGTGATAAAAATTCATTAAGTTTATCTAAACCATGGCTCCATTTAACGAAAATGTCATCTACATATCTTTTCCATTCTTTAGGGGTAAAGGGGGAAGACCTAAGGGCCGTTTTCTCAAAGTGTTCCATCTATAAGTTGGCAATCAAAGGTGATAATGGAGAGCCCATTACAACACCATGAGTTTGCTCATAGATTTTTCCTTTGAAACTGAAGTATGAAGATTTAAGGCAAATGCCTATTAGTTCCACAGTTTCAAGGTCTGTGATTTTCTTCAATACTTCTAAGGCTTCATCTACTGGAATCATAGTGTAGAGAGACACTACATCAAAGCTAACCAGTAGGTCATTGTCACTATTTTCTAGGTTTTTAATCCATTCTATGAAGGAAGCAGAATCTTTGATGTAAGAGGGAGTGTTACCGGATAAAGGTCTAAGTTTGTTTGCAGGGTATTTTGCTAACCAATAAGTGGGTGATCCTATAGTGTTCACTATGGGTCTCAATGGAACTCTAGTTATATGGATATTAGGCACACCATATATTCTAGGGATGATGGCGTTATTAGGTATTAACTTGTTCTTAATAGTAGAATCAAGAGAGGAGTTTTTAATTTTGTGACTCACTTGGTGAAGGATTTTGTTGCTAGGGTCCTTGCTAAGAACTCTATAGCAACCACTCTTGTTAAGGTGTTCTTCCATCTTATTATCATAATCTGTCCTATCCATAATAACAATGGCATTTCCTTTTTCCGCTTTTAAAATTATAATGTTTTTGTTATTCTTGATGTTTTTTAAAGTTATGGATTCTTCTTTGGATATGTTGCTAGGAGGAGGTCTAGCATTTTTGAGAATTCTGGCAACATCCTGTCTTATTTCTTCTGCAACATTTTGATCTGTGCTTTTGATAATGACTCCAATGTTGCTTATGATATCATTTATATGAATTTTGGCTGGAGATAAAGCGAAATTTATACCTTTTTCTAGAAGCAATTTCAGGTTATCATCTAATGTTAGCTTTGAGAGGTTAATTACAGTTGAGTTTCTAATTGAGTTTCCAGTTTTGTTTACTGAATTCGTCGAGTTCTTGATGTAGTCAGTGGTAGCTGCGTGGGGTGCTTCATTAGTTTTTTGCGTTGAGATATTTAAATGGGTGTTGGATGGGGGGTAATTGATGTAGGTAGCAGTGAAGGTAGAGCTGTTGTCGCTACATTTTGGATTGCGTGATGCTGAAGAGTTGGTTTCAACCTGCGCTGTCTCATGAAGATCCACGTAATCATTGTTTATCTGCATATTTATGACATGGGTGTTGCAGCACATACCTGAGATATTGTTCAATAGCGTGACTTGAGCGATATTATGTTGAGGATGCTTGTCTTCTTTTTGCGTAGTACTATTGGACAGAGCGCTACTTGGGTGCATTGTCTTTTCTAATTGCATGAGGGGATGTAGAGAAGTATCATGCAGAACCATGTAATCATTGTTTTCCTGCATATTTCTGACTTGCGTGTTGCAGCACATACTTGAGATATCGTTCAATAGCGTGACATAATTTTGAGCGATATCATGTTGAGGATCATTGTCTTCTTTCTGCGGAGGACTATTAGAGAGAGCGTTGCCTGGGTGCGTTGTCTTATCCAACTGCATGAGGGGATGTAGAGCAGTATCATGAGATCCATGTAATCATTGTTTTTCTGCGTATTCTTGACTTGCGTGTTGCAGCACATACCTGAGATATTGTTCAATTGTGTGACATAGTTTTGAGGATCATTGCCTTCTTTCTGCGTATATATAACAAGACTATTGGAGAGAGCACAACCTGGGTACGTTGTAGTGGGAGAAAGATGATGGGAGGGGCTCGGTGTGGCCAAGATTAACTTAGAGTTGGAACCCCTCATCAGGAAAATAAAGATATTTGAACCCCTCATCTAGATAATATCATGTGAAGTTACATATGTTATTCACCTGCTCATGAAAATCCACCTCCACTAGAGGAAAGTAAATAACATATTTTTGAAGACTAATCTCTATTTGTATAGCTCTATATAAATTGTATAATATATCCTTATACACTAGACCTTCCACGTCACCTCGTAAACAAAATATTAAAATATTTTTTATGAATAAAAGATGTGTGAGATGGATATGGACTTCTATTTTAACACTCCAAATGTGATTTGTGCATCGGGAATCAAAGATAGATAAATTTATAAGAAAAATATAAGGAGATAATGGAAAACCTTGATAAAGGCCATGTTCAAGTTTGAAGAAGTATGATCCTGTGCCATTAATAATAACTACAAAGGATGAAGACATAACACACCCCATAATCCAGTTAACTAGTGGAAGGTCAAAGCCCACATGAAGAAGAATAAGTTTGAGATAAAGAAATGGGACCCATACATAGGTATTGGAAAGATAAATCTTGATGACTACCATGGGTATTTTCTATGTTTTGATCATATGGGTACCCTCTTGACAAATATGATTTCTTCATGGACTGATTTTCCCTTTATAAAACTAAATTGAGTCATAGAAATCACTTAAGGAAATAAAGGTGTTATCCTAGAAGAAATCGCCTTTGCAATTATTTTGTATATGATGACCCAATGATCACACTAAGAGGGGGGGGTGAATTAGTGTGAAGATAATTTTACAATTTACCAATCTCAATTAATCATACAATCATTTAGTAGTCATTATAAACAATATATCATCATTTATCATAATGTGCCATCACAAAAGAAACATACTTAGAAAAACAATAATAAGACATCACATCATAAGGAGACAATTTTTTAGGTGGAAACCCAAATGGGAGAAAACCACCAACTCTTCTTATGCTATATCTTTAATTCTTTACATCAATTTGCAGGCTTTGACCTGGTGGATGTAACCATCCCAAAATATGCAAGCTTCCAATAGAAGTAGGCTACAACTTGATTGAGACACCAACCTTGGAAAATGCAAGTAGCTGCTCACTGTAGGATACAACCTGATTAAGGCACCAAGCTCGTCAATGAGTAGACTCCAACCTGATTGAGGCTCCAACCTAAATGGACGCATCAACCTCCTTCTTCAACTTCCTTGTGGACCTCTACTTCATTTCATTTTCAAATTGGATCCACTCTCATCATATATTATTGAATTATAAGAAATATCATAATCTGCAAAACATTGTCACCATCACAACCTGTGTCATCAACTTAACCTATACAAACTGTCACTATGTTATGAATAAATAGATAAATTAAATAATTAAATAATTCATAATTAATAAAAAATAATAAAATAAAAAAATAAACATTCATAAAAATTGATTGTTTAGGAAGGGAAAAGTCAATAGACATGATCGATCAAACGTTCGTAACCAGTCAATTCCAATTTAGGCATACCATCAAAAAGGCATGCAATCATCAATCATTCATTCAATAAATAATAAAATTTATATATCTATATATGTTCTACATAGTTGCATATTTGGTCTTCTTCTAAAGTGGTATTAGAGCACTCAATCCTCAGTCTCTTTACTGTTGCACTAGCTATTGGTATGCCACCCACATTTCCGTGCCTCGTGGTCAGTGTTGTCTCCTTGTCCAATGTTCAACACTTATCTTCTCTCATCCGTGATCAGCCTACCACAAACATCATTTGTTCCATAAGAAATTCGATTTGCCATCCTCCAAAGAGTATCAACCTTCCACCTAGTCCTTGCTAATGTTTTTTTTATCCATATCGAACAACTATCACAAACCGCTACTTCTCTAACCCAATTCACCTACATTTTGTTCTAATGTGTTCTCCGCCAACTTGTCTACATCATATATCAAAGTGTATTTTTCTAACCATGCTCGTTCACTGTGTCATGTTGTTCCCTAAGGCTGTGTCTATCCCTCATTGCCATACAATATCTTGATAGTTCCTGAAACCTCTACCCATGCCATTATCCATGTCCACCAATCATTTTCTCCTACCTTCACATCCACCAAGTCCAGTCCCCCCTTATTTAGTAATAAAATAAAATTGAGTTAATTAATAACTATGTATTTTAATTATATATTTATATACATAGTTCAATTATTAATATAATAATAAATAACAATATTATTATTACTATTATTTTTTTATATATATTTAAAGTAAAAAAGAAAAAGAAAATAAGAAGAAGAAAAAGTGGGTTCCTCGAAGAAGAAAAAAAAATTGGTGAACAATGATGAGTTACAAACTGACATGAATAATTGTAGAAACAAAGTTAATAACGTGCGATATTGTCTCAATAGCTTGGAAAAGTTGTAAATATATTTTAATGAAGGACAAAAGAAGTTGATGGAGAAGATGGACATAATACTACAGAGGGACGACAAAATTGACGAAACCACCAAAAGGATTAGTGGCTGAAACAAACAAATTAATCAAGTAATGGAGAAATTGGACATATTAATATTTCACACTTTTCTCTATCAAAAACCAATGACTAGCCCACAAAACACGAGTGATCATGACCCTCCAAAACTTCTTGAGATATATATTTTAAAGTAGTCAATATCACACTAGAATTTCAGAGAGGAACCATAAATGGATTAAGAGTGAACTACCAAAATATGACGGTAAACATCATGGAGGAGAAATTGTTTGATGACCAATAATATGGAGGGAATTTTTGGAGAAAATCCACTGTTAAGTGATAGAGAGAAGATAATGACTACTTCCAACACCTTAGATGGTGAAGCTTACAACTAGTTCCTCTAGTGGATGAATAAGTGTGATGTCTATTCTTTTCATTGGCAAGGGTTCACTACAACATTATTAAAGAGATTTTGTGACGAGACGATGACGATATATACAACAAATTTATACATCTAAAGTAGAAGGGAACTATGAGTGATTATACCCATGAGTGGGAAGTATTAGCAATACGACATAGTGGATTCAAGAAGGAGAAACTATTAAAGATGTATATATTTGGACTAAATGATTATATTTTTCTGAACTGAAAATATGAAAGCCAAGAACTATTGAATATGCTAGACATGCGACAAGGCTTATTGAACAAAAAAACAGATTCAATAAGACATCATTCATAGGTTCCGAGAAATCAAGCAAATATTCAAAAGAAAAATCAATTAAAAATTTCTTAGTAAATATAACAAGTATATGCCACCCAAATTATGAGAAGAAGGTAACCACTATCCCAATCTAGAGAAGAAGAAAGAAGGAAAATGTTGGACATGTGGAGACAAATATACACTAAGGCATAAGTGCAACATATAGAAACTCTACACTTGTGAAGAAAAACAGGAGGAAGACTCAACTAGAAGTGACTCATATCAAGAAACTAATGAGGGAATTGAAGCCCCCAGCACAAAACTATAAGAATAACCCATGCCTAAAATTTATCTTGCTACAATCACAAGAATAGTGCAACCACAAACTCTGAAATTAAGAGGACACATAAAAAAGGAAAATGTCACTGTGTTAGTAGACAAAGAAATCATTCATAATTTTATAGATGTAAATGTTGCAAGGAAACTAAACCTATTTGTGTATCTAGTAGCCGATATAAGAGTGATGGTGGTAGACAACAAAAGAATAGATGGAGTTGGAAAATGTCATAAGGTTAAACTAAAATTAAGCGATTATGAAATGGAGTCTAGATTCTACACAATACCCTTGGGAGGATTAGACATTGTTTTGGGAATACAATGGATAAAAACATTGAGAACATACTCTGCAAATCCTCCGAAGCAATTTACTAAGTTAAATGCGTTGGTAGAATATATAAATTATGTGTTTCCAACCACATCTTACTCAAATTGTATCTGCACAAAAAATGAAAAACTTATTCGAAAAGGAGCACCAATATATATACTGTAAAATGTTCACAAATAGAATTATTAACTACAAATGTAGTTCAATGAAAACAACCAGAGATTAGAACCCTAGTCCAAAGGTATAACAAAGTATTTCAAGAATTTATTATGAAGTTACCCCAAGAAATGAAGATAGAACACATTATAGAAGTTAAACCAGATGTGGCACCCATTAATATCAAACCATACCACTATCCTCATAGTAAAAAAATAGAGATAGAGAGGCTAATTCAAGGTTTGATAAAAAGTGGAGTTATTACAAAAAGTAGAATTCCATATGCAGCTTCAGTGGTATTTGTTCAAAAGAAGGATGGATCTTCTAAAATATGAATATACTATCGAAGGTTAAATAAGATAACTATAAAAAAAAAAATAAAAAAAAAAATTGCATTTCGTTCATACATGAGTTGTTAGACAAATTCCATGACACAAAGTACTTCTCAAAGTTAGATATGAGGTCAGATTATTATAAAAAAAGAATAAGGCTAGAAGATATCGAGAAAATTGCATTTAGAACTCACGAAGGACATTATGAATTCAAGGTGATGCCATTTGGATCAACAAATTCCCTAAGCACATTCCAAGAAACTATGAATGAGTTTTTTCATCAATACTTATGGAAGTTTTTATTAGTTTTATTTGATGATATCCTTTTTTTTTTACAACAAATACTAGAAGGAGGACTTTAAGCACATAGAGGAAGTGCTTTCCTTTCTAGAAAATAATAAGTTCTATGCAAAATGATCAAAGTGCACATTTGGTAAAAAGGAAGTTGAATACCTTGGTCACATCATATACAAGGAAGGAGTCAAGATATACCCCAGTAAGATAAAGGAAATCAAGGAGATGCAAAAACAAATAAATATATCAAAAGTAAGAGGGTTCTAATATTAACAAGATATTATAGAAGATTTATCAAAAAATATGTGCACTTGACTACACCCCTGAAAACTTGTTAAGGAAGAATGCCTTTCAATGGTATAGCAAAGTAGAAGAGTGATTTGAGACATTAGTTGAAGTAATGTCATCTACTTTAGTACTAGGAACCCCAGTTTTTTCCAAGCCCTTTGTGGTAGAATGTGATGCTTCAAGGTTTGGGATTGGAATAGTATTAATGAAGGACAACCACCTAATAGCTTTTGAAAGTTGAAATATAAACAAAAGGAAAAGCTTGAAGTATACTTATCTTAAATAAATTCTTTCCATCATACATGCATTGAATAAATGGTGTGTCTACACATTAGGGAGCAAGTTCTCGATTCGTACAAATCACAACAATATTAAATTCTTATTACAACAAAAGACATTATCTATAGAACAATATAAATGGATGGGGAGACTGCCCACACTTGATATGGAAATATTACATAAAAAAGGGAAGGATAACATAGTCTCTGATACACTTTCATGAAAAGATGAAGACATAACAACATGCACAACATTAGTAGTAGTTCTCTAGTTAGATGAGATTCAAATTGAATATGCCAAAGATCCAGACTCTTGTTCTATAACTAAGAATGTTGATCAAAATCCAAAATCTCAATGGAAAAATGATATGCTATGGTATAAAGGTAGAATTTATCTAATCCCATATTCCAAATTTAAAATGAAGGTTCTAAGGAAACACATAGTTCACCAATAACATGACATATTAGATTCTTCAAATCATACTATAATACTTGACAATCATTTTATTGGAAAGGGATGAGTAAAGAGATTCAAAAATTAATTGCCGAATGTGATTCTTGTCAAAGAAATAAAAATGAGAACGTTCTAACCCCAAGATTACTCCACCCCTTACATATCCCAAATTAGAAGTGAGAGGAAATTTTGATGGATTTCATCAAAGAGTTGGCTATGTCTAATGGAAAGGACAAAATATTTTTTGTGATGGATGGACTAATCAAATACGAACTTTTCACGGTAGTTAAGAAGACAAATTAAACAAAACAAATTGCAGAAGTTTTATGTAAAAGAATTTGTAAATTACATGGTTTCCCCAAGGTCATTGTCAGTGATAGAGACATAACATTTAAAGGAAATTTCTAGAAGGATTTTTGTAAACAGGTTGGAATATCCCTTAATATGAGTTAAACTTATCATCTGCAAATAGATGGATAAACAAAAATAGTAAACAAATGTTTGGAAACATATCTTCGTTGTCTTGTACCATATAAGAAAAAGAAATGGTCTCAATGGTTACATCAAGCCGAATCGTGGTACAATTCAACCTACCGTACACCAGCTAAAATGACCCCTTTTCAAGTCATATATGGATATGAACCTCCAAAATGGAAGGACTTCACATTAAGTGATTCTAAGGTTTAAGCAATAAAGAATAAATTAGATGAAAATCAAAATGACATTAAAATATTAAAATAAAATTTAACAACAACTAGAAATCGAATGAAATGACAAGTAGACCAACATCGTTTAGAGAGGGAAGTCGAAGAAGGTGATTGGGTTTTTGTAAGACTTCCACCCTATAAGAAATTATCTCTAAGACAACAAGGAAAGAACAATTTGGGTCCAAAAATTTATGGACCTTTCTAAATAATTAAAAAAATCAATAAAGTGGCTTATGGATTGAAATTACCTGATACCTATCGGATCCATAATGTGTTCCATGTATCATGTCTTAAAAAATGTTAGGAAAAAATCAATCAACTCAAATAGAAATATCAAAATTTGATGATGAAGGAAGAATAATTCTAGAACCTAAAGGTTTTCTCGCTACTAGGGAGATGGTATTACATTCCAAAACTATTAAGGAGTACCCGATTAAATGATTTTTTATTTTATTTTAATAGAAGAATATTCTTCATGGGAAACAAAAAAAATCCAACAACAATACCCATTATTACCCTTGCTTTGGGGACAAATAATATCTAAGGGAGGGGAGATGTTATGAATAAATAGATAAATTAAATAAATAATTGATAACTAATAAATAAATACTAATAATAAAAATAAAAAATTAATAAAATAAACATTAAATAAAAAATTATTAGTTATGAAGGGAAAAGTCAGTAGGCATAGTTGCATATTTGGTCTTTTGCTACACACTGCCACAATCACTGTCACTACAACCTCCAAATGTTGGCATTGCCACTATCACTGCAAAAATCATTGTTGATGGATGTCATACTATTATCCATACCTTGCATGAACCATTTCTCCAATTTGGTCATTAAAACCGCTTCTCGGAACCTGTTCACCTCATATATCTAAAACACTTACAACATGCTCATAGCCCTTCAAAACAAATATAAGAGATTCTAATCATCAAATAAGATTCAATTAAGTGCCATACCCTTCTAGTTGCATGCATCTTTGAAACGTGATCTTTAGCTTCATGGTTCAACAAAAGAACGAGTTTAAAAAGGTGTGTGGGATGACGTAATCTTGGGCCGTGGTGGCAAACATGTAAGCCCGAAAGTTTGTTCATTGTCTCGACAATAGACCCATAAATAGGTTAGCCTGGAAGGCCTACCTCAGAGAAAATGTAAAGTGCGTAGGTGAGGAAAGTTCAGGCTAATAGACTTGGGTAATGGAAGGTTTGCAACTTTTACGACCCATCAATGTCTCTCTCTCTCTATATATATGTGTGTGTGTGTGTGTGTGGATGGAGGCATAGGTGAAGTTTATATGAATAACAAATATAAACATGGATCATGCAGATTGATGGCATGAATGGGTCGACAACCAATATACCATTTCCAGGTGGCATCGGCAAGTTGGCTATGGTGACCACGTGGGTTCCACATTGCAAGGTTGATGATGTGGCACTCTGTAATCAACCAAAAATTCAAGTTTTTATATCTCTTAATTCGAAGGTTGTATTGAGGTAAAAGTTTATATCTTTGGAAACATCTTGATGAAATAGATGCAATGGTGATGTTTATTGAGGCTTTAAGTTAGTTAAGAAGATCGAAATTGTTATACCCCATTTCCATAAAGGCACCTTGGATATTGGGTCAAGTATAGTAACCACCTCCTTTTAACTGGTGTTTCAGAGGGGATTAGGTGGGGGTGTGTTACATAAAACTTGGACCATATGACCCTTCGCAAATGTTCCATATACCATCCTTTGAGATGACGCCCATTTTTTAATTTTAATTTGATCTATCCCTCTCAATCTACCATGTGAACTTGGGATCACTAATCTTTTTCACGAAGATGTTAACATGACATCTTTGTGCCACATGGCTGTTTGAGAGCATGCCAAGTGTCACCTTTCTTTTTCTTTTTTCAGTCAGCCATAATTTCTACCAATCAAAAAGTGCCAAATCATCTAGCGATGTGGCGGCCCTTTGGTGGAACCATGTCATTACACTAACATCGGTAGGATTCACATCTTTCTCTTAACCCTGATGATGGATCCCATTTGGGATTCAAAACATTGGTGTAAAAATTCTCTTACTGTGGATTCTCCGATCAAAGACTCAAAAAGGATTCACATCATCATGTAATAAAATTATGCCACATGTCAACATCTGGTTGGTACTTTAAACATCATGATACTTTTCTTCTATCTGACCATTGATTTTCTGAAGATACCACTGATTTTTCTAGAATAGGCACACCCTTTAATGGAATTAAACTATGTGCATCATTTTATGGTCATGGTGGTTGACCTATTCTATCTACGGTTGATCTATCCAAAACTTTCCTATTGTTTAACCCTTTAATAAATTTGGGCTTGGCTCTATAGTTTGCCGTCACAATTTGACCCAATCTAATGTTGATTTTCAACTAGCCATAACTTCTCATTCGGGAATATCTTTCTGAGTAGGATATAACATTGGAAGGGTATCATAGAACACTATACAACCATCTTATTGGTAGGATATTTTTAGCATCATAACTTCATCAAAAACTTGAATAAATTTAAGCACCCATAACTTCATGTAATGAGATAATGTGAAAAGTCAAGCTATCATATTACTTCAAAAAAGTCCTACTATTTCTTTGATAATCAAGGATGGTCCTATTGTTATTGTCTCATACATTCTTTTAACATCAATGACATCTTGTTGCCATCAATGACAACACTATGTGCAACAATATAAAATGTTATAGAGAGATACAAGTTGAAATTAATTGAACTCATAAGGACATTTAACCTTGAAGACAAGGGTGATAGATGTTAAATTAAAGCTCCTTGGAATGAACCCCTATTGTCTAACTTGTTCCACCTCCCTAAGAAATTCCTTCCATAGCACATCAAAATAATATATAAACTACCCAGTAATCCAACCATCTAGCCTTAGGATTTTACCCTTTTGAAAGGAATGTATGACACCAAAGAGTTCATAATTCATGATGCATTCAAAGAGTTATACATTTTCTTCATCCTAAACCATCCTTTGGAATGGTATGAGAATAGTAATCATTACCCCAATATTTTCATGCACTAGTGCCTTGTATTTTTTAACTGAAGTAACGAACCCCCAAATAGGTTAAGAATTCAAATATTGAGTAATTAATCTTTGCACCATACACTAATAATTAGATTTTTTTGCATTGCTTACAATGATTAAAAAATAATTGATTATTTTTTGTATTTTGGTCACCTGGTTTTATCCAAATAGCTCTACTCTTAAGCCTCCACTCATTCTCCAACTCCTAGGGAAATTTTTCTCTTTAATTATCCAATGTCTGAGTAGGTTCCAATGTTTGAGCCTCACATTTTTTCACGAGCTCATGCACTGACCATATTTTTTTATCTTACATAGACCAACCAAAACTTGGGTATAAATAGAGGATGCCAAGGCAAGTTGAAAATCGGGCCAATTTTTCTTTACCGGTTTCTGAAAATCATCCTCCTCATGCCAACTCAAGTTATACTTAAATAGGGCCCCAAGTTCTAGGCCTTATTTTCCAATCTCCAATGCAATATAATAATGATCCAATATATTAAATTTCTCAATCCAATACTTTGTGTGGTCAATTCCTTGATTGATGTCATGATGGACTAGAAAATTGTCTTGCCTTTTTAATATATTACTAGATTCACTGCGATTATTTTCCCAAGCTGGACATATTTGAATTGGCTCCACATTAATCAAACTTTATCTCTCAAAGTGATCTAGGAAAAATATAGATAGTATATCTTCTTGGGAAAAAAGGCACGAGAGTTATTTCCCATTGACGATAAAATTTAGATCTCTACCAATAATAATATCTTCCATATGAAAACACTTTAAATTGAGGATATAAGTCCAAAACTATTATATGTCATCATAAGGACCATACATATTTAAAATATCTAGATCAATACCTAACTCTAAATTGTACATGGACTTGATAAGATCAAAGTGAACTCCAAAGGGATAATTTTGTGTGAGAGTTTCCTTAAAACCTATGATAATGCTACAAGAGAAGCCAATTGATTTTGAACTAATAAATTCCCATCCCTTAAATATGTTAAAGATATCAACTATAACATACCTACACAACCCCATGGTTTCTTGTAATAATACAACATCTATACCTTCTATCTAAATCATGCACTTGAGGAAATATTCTTTGGCCCTACCTCCCAGGCCACAAACATTTATAAGCATGATCTTCATGGAGGGGGAGCCTTGGGGGATATTATAACTCTAAGGACCTTGGAAACAACATAATCTAACCCTGATTAACTTTCATGGGAAGAATTCTCTTGAGATTTATTAATGGTATATTTCCTTCCTACCTTCATATGTCCCTAATATTTAAGAAGTTCAAATCTTAAACCCCCCAAGCATTGAGAGGTGGTGCAGGGTCAAAGAAAATAAGGGTAACTCCTAAGGGACTTGAGGAAGTAGATCCAAGGGAAAAAACTACTACATTTTCCTTGGATGGGTCTAGAGGGGTCTCTGAATCCCAAGAGATATCTACAACATGTGAATGAACTTCAACAAAATCCTTCAAAGGAACTTGCAGATCAACACGGGGAAAATAATCCACTAGAAACCCTTGAACTATATTTCCTATTACATTTTTTCAAAAAGTGGATGGCGGTACAAGTTTACATTAGGTGGGAGGCTACATGGCATGAGAGGAATAGAATAATCATACTCACCTTTAGAGGGTGGTAATCCTTAGAGAGTTTCAAACACAAATTGGTGTTTTTCCAAGAATAACGACATGTTAGAATGATTGGTGTGATAATGTGTCTCAAAGGCTTGAATGGCATGGAATTTAGCCACAATACTTAATAAACCATTTTTAATAAATTTTCCATATGGTGAGAGGTAATAATATCTAAAGAGCCAATTGTAATTCCTTTGAAAGAGGTCTATACACCTCTTATTGTAAGCACATGTATAACTCATGAAATTCCATGGTGGTTGGACTTAATGTCCATAACCATTTGACAACAAGAAAATGTCACAACCACCCATTTCAATTATAAACATGTGGGCTTTTAGAGAATAATAACTCATTTGAAGCCTCACATTTTCATAATGACCACCACATTTCATAGAACATCCATTAACAACCATTATTTGGAAATTGTTCATATCATGGATGGAGCAACAAGTTTCTTTGTCTACTCATCGGTGAATGATGTTATGGGTGCCATTGTAGTAGATTAAGACAGTGAATTTGTGATGTTTGATGTATTCAATCAATTCAAGGTTTTGGGTAGCATAAATGCCAATCAAGGAATGTAGGGAGATCTTGTGTTCAACATCTTACATATTAGGAAGGGGGGTGTCTTGAATGGATGGATGAGGTACCTCTAGGGGTACAATTTCAAATTCAAAATCAGAAATTTCCTCTAGGATGGAAATAATGAGTTTTTTTCCTTTATATTTATGTTTGGGTCAATTTTTCTACACCAACAGAGACCTTTAAGTTGGCATTTAACAATTTCAGCCATGGTTAACCTGTGGATCTTGAGAGGTGGAGATGATGGAAAATGATTATTTTGGGAAGGGGGGTTGTGGGGAATAATGGGATGAGGATGGGGAATAAATGGGGCCTTTTTTAATTGACCATTCTCCAAATTTTGGGCTTCCCAAGATATTTTAGAGGCTTCCAATGAAGACAAGCCATTAAGACCTATGTGCATATCTCTTCGTTCAAACCATTAATAAAACATTCCTTGAAAAAAGTATGGGACATGCCCTTGGTGTAGATGTTAAGCTACTTAGAAAGAGGATATGGAATCTTTGATTATTCCATGTTGCTTAGTATTCATCAATCATCCTAAATAATGAGTGTTTGCTTCATAGTGCGCATATACGTCTAAGTAAAATTATGCCCAAGAAATATAAACCTTGTGGGATTATTATTCTATTGCCACCATTTTGAACATTCAAGATCCAAATTTAAGATATTAAATTGAATTTTAATCAAGTGATCTTTGATGCTAGTAAGGGAAAAGTAATGTTCCATTTCAGTGGCCCCATTGGGGTCAAATCCATCAATTTGGTTGAGATCAAGTTTAGAAAGTTTGTGCCACATGTTAGTCATCTAATCATGGATAAGTAAGGTGGAGTGATTCCTAATTGATATTGGATGATTCAATGCCTTCCTTTTGGGGATACTATTTTTTCCATTTATTAACTTAAGTATTGTGAAGTGATAATTTGTTTTTGTAACACCATTAGTTTGGACATATAGTCAGATAACAAATTTAGGTTGGATAGTTTTCCATGGATGTTATCAAGATTTTTCTAGGTATGTGATGATTTCAATTTATCTTATATTGCAACTCATCATATAGAGTTTCTAGAGTGGATATTTTTTTTAAAGAGGTCTATTACTTTAGTGGTAGCCGCAAATATGCTAGTCTAAAGAAATGGTTACTAGAGAGTGGCACCAATGTTATCAACGCATTATCCTCCCTATTTGAGATAGATGCTTACTAATGATATGGTCTGGTCTATGAAAAAGGCTTACTAGAGAGTGGGATCATGATTATTAACTTGACACAAGGGTTCTATTGAGATAGTTCTCAAATAAGGGTGCATATAGGATGAATATTTTTTTTTGTGCTACTCCTAGTGGAGTTGTACTCCCACCCAAATATTTCTACACTAACAAAATTTCCGAATTCTCAATACTATAGTTTATGTAGGAAATTTATGGACTAAAAATAAAGGATATGGTTTGTAAGGTCTTGAGACTAAGGAAGTGCTAGCTGTTGTAGCTCTTTGATATATGTGCATGGTCTGATAATATTAACCTAATATCTAAGGGCACCAACTAAGGAGGTTCCACTGTACCCTTAACTATACTACTTTATTACCTAGGTATAAGAGATTAATGTTCTAAAGTGCTATTATTGATGTACTATAGCAACAGGATGGATGATATACTTATCTAAAGTTGATTTTGGGTAACCTATGGGACCTTCAATATACCCAAGCTATGTGGAAGTGAAATCCATACACAAGTGATGTTGGATGCTATATTACTTTAAGGTATATTGACAAGGGTGTCTAAGTGGGTGAAATCACTTGTATTTCTTATATGTATTATTCCCTTACCATAAATTTACCCAGATCCAATCGATAGATAATTATTTTATATTTAGGCACCATAATACATCTCTAGCATAATTTTTTTTCTCTAAAAGTATTAGCTTAGGATAATTCTCTACTACCACTTGTAGCATTCCTTATTAGAAAATTAGAATATTCAAAGGAAAAATACTATAATATAGCAAGATTTAGAGTGGAAATGATAGATTATATCAACAATAGGTAGTTGTATAAGAAACATATACCACAAACATAAATACTTTTAATAATAAAAGTGATGCTCATTTGTCTCTTCGAGGGGTAATCTATAGCTAAGAAGAGCTCTAATTATACTATGTTTCACCATCTCATTACATTGCTTCTAATTCTTTATATGGGTTCTATCGAACCTCCTAAGAAATTTCTAATAGGTGGAACATCCTGATAAGCCTTCTTACACTTATTTATTTCTCAATATATCTACTACTCAGGCCTTATTTAATAGATATGGCTTCAATACATAATAACATGTCTATCTACTTAAGGGTGTTATGTTAGGACCCTAATAAGATAATAGAAAAAATTGAATGGATTGGTAGAATGAAGGCATTTTTTACCATGGTTTATCTTTAGTGTGCCAAATTTGTGAGATTGCAAGCTTGACTTGGAGAGATCTATTGGGAATAATACATGTGGAAAGGTATTCAACTACCATGTATTTCCCATGATTCCATGAGGGAAATTGATGGTGAGTTAGATCAAGCTACACTCATGAGGACCAACTAGCAACTTGGTCTTGAACATGGAAGATATTATGAGTTAGGTTGAATGCATGAGTGAGGTGTTAGTCCATCTCATGTATATTTTCATATCCCCCCCTTCACCAATATAATGTGTGCCTTTACTTTTGTGAGATGATAGTAAACTCATAACTATTGAGTTACTTAATTCACATGGACATATAGTTGAAATAGAGTCAACTGAGAGATGTTTGTAGAACTTAATTGACCTAGTAGATTGAATGCATGGAGAATATGCTCCTTATTTGTGTCAATGGCACTGCTCATTGATGGGAGTCCTTTGTTCATGGGAATGATAATTTCCATGTCAACTCCTCTTAGGTATGGGAAGTTATATCCTCATAAAATTTTGTAATTGATTCTTAGGTCATTTGGCCTTATAAAGGAAAGGAGGAGCGCCAACAAATGAATAATAAATGCCCAATTTTGGTTTAGCATTGTCATTTTTTGACATATTATATTGGCCTACTTATTCTATTGTTTTATATCAAGAGAAAGGTAGTGCTTATTGGTTTATTAAAGTGCCATAACTTGCAAAGATATACTATTGAAGGGGTGAGATTTGAATAGGTTGACACTAATGAGAGATTGGCTGTGGAGTATATTGAAGCATAGAAAATGAGGTATCTGCTCTTGTATTTTTTGAGTTCTTGCATAGGGTAAGGAACTCTAGTGAATGCCTTTGTAATCTATATTTTCCCCTAAGAATGAAAAAGAATCAAATAAGCCATTTCAAGCTAGATGTTCCCCAAATCTTTGTGTTTAGTTGTGTTTTTGATCGTGGATTCATGCATTGATCCTTTTATTTTGAATACAAATATGTGATTATTTTGCATAATAGAAGTAAAACACAAAAATAAATAACTAATTAATTAATATATGATCTATGTTTTTGAATCCCAACCACATAACATATTATTGACTTTTTACAAATATAACAAAAAATTTGCTTCACAATCTACTTTATGTTGTATTTAGTAATAGAAAAATGATAGAAAGCTCTTGGACACTATAATCCCTTCATGTTCGATGAGGTTTGTTTATAAATATTCATCTTAAAAGATCAATTATATAAGATAATATATGCACTTAAAAAAATTATATTCATAGAGTATCTATCAAGAAGAGTACACATATTATGAGTGTGGAATTTGTGCTTGAGGATATAGCAGATAAGTTAAAATTATGGGAGAAAGGGGTGTGTGCATGTGTTTGCGAGGTTAGAAAATTATTGATTTCAAAGGTGACACAATCCAAAAATATGAGAAGTTGGACAAATCTATAGTGTTGGTTGAGTTGTGTTGTAATGACCAAGGGATTCTAGAATTTAAGGTGGTATGAGAAAATGTCTAGGAAGTAAAGAATTTACTAGAAGAATGAAAAGAGAATGAGGTTATATTGAAGGATTGGTAGAAGTAGAGGTGGTTGAAAGGTAGAAGTTTTGAAACAAAAATTCCTAAAGAAGAAAATTTCATAGTTTTGGTAAAGATTTTTATTGTGATGACAACATGCAAAGGAGAAGTGCATGTTGGTTATTTGATTTATAGAATAATTTGTGAAGACAAAGTTATAATGTGAGTTCCAAATGAAAAGGAGGGTTCTGTGAATTTGAGAAGATGAGGAATATAATATAATTCTCATATTGGATAAGTGATAATGAGCAGACCGTTATTTGAATTTCCATTGCTATTTTATGTATCTATATTCATTCTTTTTTATATTATGTACATTACTTCTTGCAGTCTCTCTCTCTACCTGTTGACGGTATTGGATACCACCAACATATAAGGGGATATCCCTAATATAAGGTCCCAAATAGACCTCACACCGTTTAGTGTAGGAGTCCCATCAGGAATATGACTTGGATGTCGTTTTACTTAAATACGTGTGTTGGATTTAGATGTCAGCATGAGACTGAAGCATAATTGTCCTTTCAAATGAGAAAGCTAGTATCCGTTGTGAATGTTCAATTATGATCTATCAAGGTTCTTCTACTACAAAGGGGAAATTTAAGTGAGCCTCTAAGAGAGATGTAATAGTACTACCCTAATGGAGACACACACAATAAGTAAGACTCATATAACATCAACCAAAATAGTTCACAAGTATGTAATGATCATTATAGTATAAAAACACATTTCCAGCAAGGAGCACCAGAGTAACTGAAATAATTCAACTAATTTAGTACTAATAAAATCAAACATGAACCATAAACATTCAAACAATAGTCTTAGAAACATGCATAATACATTTTTGAAAACATGTTGGTCTAAAAGGCTTCAATATTAAGCAAAAGTCCCAAGATAAATGAATTCAATGAACATCACTAGCTCCAATAGTGGAGTGTTAAAACCACTACTTTCTCCCAAAAAGTACTAAATTTGTCTCTCTAATGCCTTGTGGGAGAAGCCAAGGTTAAAAGTCCTTTAAATGCAAAATGAGGATCTATTTATAACTTGAGGAATGATCTTTTACATCCTCATGACTCTTGAATTTCTAACTTCTTGTGACCTTTGGACTTCTACAACCTTTGGAAATCCAAATGAATTTTGGAATTACATATGGATTTTGATATTACATGTATTTTGGAGTTCTATGAATCTTTAGTTCATACATGACTCTTGGACTTCCACTTATTTGTCTTTATAATGATTACAAAAATACATCATGACTTACACATCATCATGTGATGAGACTTGACATGTCACTATTTTCTATGACTGGGACTAATAGTGACTGAAGACGTGTACTTTCTTCTGTGGTGACATGGCTTCTAGCTACATCTTCATTCTACAAAAAACTTCGATCGTTGATGTCCTTACCCTCAAAAGGGTCTTTAATTTAATGGAGTCTCTGGGGTTTCTTTGATCATCAAGATTCAAATGTGCTCTTCATTCTTTCCAAGCTTCCTTTTTTGGTCTCCTTACTTAATCTTCATCATGTGTGCTTGCCATGGTGTTTTTGGAATACTTGTGTCTGCAATCACTCATGATGAGAAACTATCAGCTTGAAAATGTCCTATTCTACCATGATTCATGCATATATTTTGTTTCAAGAGGAACAAAAGGGGTTTCAGGGTGCATGGGTGCACTTTGAAAAGCTAAATGGATGAAAAGAAGAGGTTTTAGGGCTTCGGCATTTTCTCATGCACTCAAAGAAAGAATAAAATAAAGGCAGGGAACATTATGCAAGTCTAAAGGGCGAAGGGGAAAGCTTCAGGCTTCCCAAGTGCGCTATTCACTCAAGGGAGTGATGGAGGGTACAGGGCACACCTTTGAAGGTTGAAGGGTGAAGGATTCAGGGCTTTGGGGTGTGATCATGCACTCAAGAGACCTAGGAGGGTGTAGGGCACACTCCTGGAGGCTAAGGGCTGATGCTTCATGCCTTCAGAGTGCACTCATGTACTGAAAGAGTCCAAGAGTGTGAATAGTGCATCAAGGATGGTTGAAGGGTGGATCTTAACACCTTGAGGGTGCGCATATGCACTTAAGGAGGGTGCACTTCTTCAAGTCAAAGGAATTCACTCAAGAAATACTTGGCCTTTTACAGGGTGCAGTTCAGACTAAGGAAGGGGAAATAGAGTTGAGGAGTGTGCCTAGTGCTTTTGGAGGGCACAAGGCACACTCATGAACATTGGAGGATTCGTCATCAAGTATTCAGAGTGTTCTCATGCTCTTTTAGCCTCAATTAGTTCACTTTGAATTGAAAATTTGTCTAAGTCTGAGATAATGGGTGATAGGTAAACAAGATGAGTTTAGACATAGAAACAAGCACGACACACACTGATTCACCAAGGAAACTTAGACAAACTTGAAATATTTTTTGTATTCAAGCTTCTGTGATCCATAATGAATTAAAAAACGTCTTTCGGTAGAAATCACATGAGAGAATTTTTTGGCCAACATGTTTCGAACCAACAAGTGTGGTTCATCATCAGGACCATATGAAGAGGTAGACCATAGCAAAGGCTTAAATAGAGAGCAATGTAGATGTTGGAAATAATACTGAGAGGGGGGGTGAATCAGTATTATTACATAATAAAACTTTTTCATTTCCATATTCAGATTCATATATGCTACTCCCACAACTTCTTTTGATTCAATTAGATGATCCTTAATGAGTGCATTATAACATTATCAACCATATTAACAGTAAACATATGCAGTAAAATCATCACACATAAGTCACACAAATGAACACCATGATATAAGGTGGAAACCTAATGTGGGTGAAAACCACCTGCTACAAGTCATCTCAATCTTCTTCTTAATAAGAAAATCCTTTTACAATTTTTTTGTACTGGTGCAATCTTATACCAGTACGGGAACTACAACCCCCTTTGCTCTTGTACTAGCTGATCCATTTACTAGTACGCAGGCTACTACCCGCTACAATCCTCCTTAAGATTCCCCTTAGCTTTTGTACTAGCTTATATACTAGTACGTAGGTGCCGACCTACAACCTTCTCTCCTCCAGGTACCACGTTTCATCAATTTTCATACTGGATACACTGAAGCACAACACATAATTTGAATTACCCAAGCACTAGATCAATACATATACAAGTGAGCCATCAACCAGATCTAGTCCATCAGATCACATAGAGATGAGTCATTAAGAACGCCTTCTGCTTCTCTGCGGGTATCCGCACCTATGCACACTTCTTCTCTGTGGATTTCTGCACTGCGCCTTTATTCTATTCTGCGGGTATCCGCACTGTGCCTTCTGCTTATCTACGGGTATCCGCACCAGCGCCTTCTGGTGCGCTGCGTACCTCCGCACCTGCTCCTTCTACTGCACTGCGTACATCCGCACCTGAGCTGTGGATCACCTGCAGACTTGTGATTAGGGCCAAATTAGCAGTCCTCCAATGTGCCACAGTCAGTCCGATCAATAGATCTGACATATCAACAGTTTGCAGAAATCTCCTTGATTTAGATCTAGCTATCACTCACCAACCCATCACAAGAATTTCAGATCTAGATCACCTTAAGATATTCAACCCAAAGTCATTCTCCCAAATGATCTCCTTCCCCTTTTTATAGTCAAGCCTTTCACAATACCATGGTCCAAAACCATAATAACACAATACCATGAACACAATACTTGGGATCAATATCCTTAGATGCAATACCACGGACCAAAACCATAGGATCAAACATACCACGGACTAGATACCATGGATCACCATAGGATTCCCACGTGCGTGCACTTTTCTCTGCATGGAAATGTGTGCACTGGGGTCCGCACCTTCTGTTCGGACAACCTGCGGACATGACCGCACTTCTTGTTAGACTAACCTGCGGGTCCACACCTTTTGAACTGTGTACCTGCGATCCTCTTATTTTCTTCCATTCTGAGAGGCTGATCATCAATCTTTGCTACTGGCCTATTGCACTGAGATTTGTCCCCTGTATGAGTTTCCATCAAGGACAACACTTGTTCATAATGCCAACAATCTCCCCCTTTGGACTTCATGGCAAAGCTAACTTGTCATACGTAGACTCATCATCTTATTCCTTTGCACTGTCATGTATTCTATCACATCTGATATCTCTTCTTGTAGATTCATCTGATTATATATATGTGAGATGTTCTTCTATGAGTGGGTTGCCATCAAGTACAACACATGCATCATATTGCCAACAATCTCCCCCTTTGGACTTGATGGCAACAACACCAACTCACTCTCCCCCTTTGACATCAAGGGAAAAGGGTGGACCAAGATATGCTCTTTCCTTGATATATCTTCCGCTATCCATACTCCCCCTAAGTACCTGCTGAAATCTCTGAATGGACTCCCCCTTTGTATATGCCATGGTGCACTAATCTGACCATGCTCCTTTTGAGAACATGCTGAAGTCTCTGCTTTGCTGAAGAGTGTTGTTCTTGCTTCCCCTGACTGTAAGCAAGGTCTGCAAAAAGATGTTCTACAAGAAGAACATGACTCTATACATCATAAATGACCTTCCTATCACCAAAGACTCATATATACATCTATCTCCCATCACAATGGTGATATACCAAAAGTTTACGTATGATAACATAAGAGAGTAACATCATTCATCCGAGGCATAGTGGGGAAACCAACATAGGCCATTACATGACCTTGATATGACTGAATTATTTCATCAAATGACTACAATAGATAGAGACACACTATTACATCATGAGTCTTGATATGACCTTTACATCGAATGATATACATGACAAAACATCTAAATAAGATCATGATAAACATCAGTAACAACACTGTATGATCTGCTCCATAGCATCTGTCACCAACAACTTGTATTAGTGCATGAATCATCAAGATATGTCTGTATCAACTCATCCTTTTTCATAGAATATAGAATCATTCTATCATATGTGAGAAACACCATAGCCATCCAGATCTGCATGGACCAACTATCATCAATAGGGAGGATCTGCATCAATCAACATATGCACGAAACAACCTATCATCATATAGGTAAGAACTCATCATCATCATATCTCCAACAATGCAACTTTGAATAATCATCCATGTATCCAGCCAACAATCCTCATCCATATGTGTGCCAAGAACAACCTGCAATATATGATCTTTATGCATATGGCAACAACAACATATGAGAGACTCATCATCAAGTGAATTCAAGCTATGTAATTCTTCTTATCCTTATGAAGATCACCATGTAAGAACCATTAGAGAATCAACCACAAATCTGATCTGAATATCAACTATGTAACCCCAAGAATCATCTGAACAACTCATAACCATATCATAACAAGATGAATCATAAGCATCATCCCCAAGGACTATTAACCATAATTCCAACAATGCATTAAAAGCATATGCTCCCCCTCAACTTGTGCCATCTGTTTACTGCAGATATCAGAAATAAGCAACAAGACATCATCATCATCAAGTTAGGATCAAAACATTCCTAAAAATCTTACAAGTATCAAGACATTTCCACACATCCTTAGCAGACTGTAACCGATAGAGCAAATAATGGACTGAATCATATCAGACCCCTTTTCCGAGCCTGTTCCCACTGATTTTCCTCAGACTGACATATACGCGATTTTGCAGTGTCTAACTCGCGTATATACGCGACTTCATTTTATGAAACTTGCGTATGAGATTTAGGACACTGAAGTTGTACACATTCAGCTCCCCCTGAGTCTGTTATGTTTGTATGTTGTGTTGTGCTGCCTCTTTCTGACTGAACTTCCTTTTTCTTCCATATCTTCAAGTGTGATGATGATTTCTCCTTTTGGTGTGATGTCCGTACTTTGTTCCTGCAATCCTTTGCTATATGTCCAAACTTATTACATGCATAACATCTTATATGTTTCATATTCCTCCTGTAGCAATCAGTAGCTTTGTGACCATACATATTGCAAGAAAAACAATATTCATTAAAGTACCTTGAATGTGATGATCTTTTTGCATGATGATCTTCAACCCTTCTTCTTCTGCATCTAGCTGCAACATGTTCAAGATTATGACATACATAACATTCAACATTATTCATAGGAGGAGTAAAAGATTTTCTTTGAAGAATTTCTTTCCCTTATTGCTGATGGGGTCGACCTCTCATCTCCTTGTTGATCATTTTAGATTTCTCTTTAGAGCTTCTTGCTTCACCTTGTGAACTAGATTCACCTTTAACAGATTCATGGAAACCAAGTCCAGTCTTGATAGCAGGAGAACTTTGACTACTAAGAATATCATCCAAGACTTTAGTGCTATCTTGAAATCGTAATAGTTTATCCTTTTCTTCTAATTTACCTTTCAAGATATTTACCTCAACTTGATGGTGCTCTTCCTTTTCAAGATACTGCTTCTTCACGTTCTCTTCAGCATTTCTTTCTTCTTCCAACTGATGTCTTAGATTGAGAATCTCCTTTCCTTGTTCTTCATTCACATCCTGCAGCATTTGACGAACTCTGGAGACACATTCCAGCTGTGCTTTTAAATTGATGACTTCATTTTCCTGTTTTTCAATAGCTTGGAGTAGATCTTTATTCTGCTTCTTTAGTTCTTCAAGATCTTCTTTTAGCGAGTGGATCGTGGCTTCAAGACTTTCATAGTAACTGGATCTATCTCTGAGTTTCTTGATGGTTGTGTCTCTTCCATTGACTTCATCTCTCAATGATGTTACTTCATCCTGCAACTTCCTTACCTTGTTTCCTTCTTCTAGCTTGGTTTTGAGCAACTTTTGATATTTGACTTTGAATAACTCCCTTACCTTGTTTCCTTCTTCTAGATGGGCTTTTAGTTTGGTAGCTTCTTCTTTGAAGTATTCCCTTTTGTTCAATAGATCTTGTTGATCTCTAATTATGTCTGAAAGCCTTTTAAATTCTGCCTCTATTTGATATATCTCTTGTTCACCCATAAGAGCAAGTTTAGTTGTTTCGCTATCACTTTCATCTCTTTCATATGGAAATATAGTTGGAACATCAGAGGATAGCAAATTCATACCTAATAGTTCATCTTCATCTGATTCTGAATCTGAAGAGCTTCTTATGCCTAATCCCCAATCGATTCTTCCACTGTCATAGTTCTTTTGAGATGTCTTCTTCTTCTTTGGTTCTTTCTTCTTAAGCTTCTTTCCCATTGTTCCACGGATCTCCTTCAAGCGATCAAGCTTCTACCAAAGGACCTTCTCTGATACCAATTGTTGGAAATAATACTGAGAGGGGGGGTGAATCAGTATTATTACATAATAAAACTTTTTCATTTCCATATTCAGATTCATATATGCTACTCCCACAACTTCTTGTGATTCAGTTAGATGATCCTTAATGAGTGCATTATAACATTATCAACCATATTAACAGTAAACGGATGGAGTAAAATCATCACACATAAGTCACACAAATGAATGCCATGATATAAGGTGGAAACCCAATGTGGGTGAAAACCACCTGCTGCAAGTCATCTCAATCTTCTTCTTAATAAGAAAATCCTTTTACAATATTTTTGTACTGGTGCAGTCTTATACCAATACGGGAGCTACAACCCCCTTTGCTCTTGTACTAGCCGATCCATTTACTAGTACGCAGGCTACTACCTACTACAATCCTCCTTAAGATTCCCCTTAGCTTTTGTACTAGCTTATATACTAGTACGTAGGTGCCGGCCTATAATCTTCTCTCCTCCAGGTACCACGTTTCATCAATTTTCATATTGGATACACTGAAGCACAACAGATAATCTGAATTACCCAAGCACTAGATCAATGCATATACAAGTGAGCCATCAATCAGATCTAGTCCATTAGATCACATAGAGATGAGTCATTAAGAACGCATTCTGCTTCTCTGCGGGTATCCGCACCTGTGCACACTTCTTCTCTGCGGGTATCCGCACTGCGCCTTTATTCTGTTATGCGGGTATCCGCACTGTGCCTCTGCTGATCTGCGGGTATCCGCACCTGCGCCTTCTGGTGCGCTGCGTACCTCCGCACCTTCTCCTTCTACTGCACTGCGTACATTCACACCTGAGCTGTGGATCGCCTGCGGACTTGTGATTAGGACCAAATTAATAGTCCTCCAATGTGCCACAGTCAGTCCGATCAATAGATCTGACATATCAATAGTTTGCAGAAATCTCCTTGATTTAGATCTAGCTATCACTCACCAACCCATCACAAGAATTTTAGATCTAGATCACCTTAAGATATTCAACCCAAAGTCATTCTCCCAAATGATCTCCTTCCCCTTTTTATAGTCAAGCCTTTCACAATACCATGGTCCAAAACCATAATAACACAATACCATGAACCCAATACTTGGGATCAATATCCTTAGATGCAATACCACGGACCAAAACCATAGGATCAAACATACCACGGACTAGATACCATGGATCACCATAGGATTCCCACGTGCATGCACTTTTCTTTGCATGGAAATGTGTGCATTGGGGTCCGCACCTTCTATTCGGACAACCTGCGGACATGACCGCACTTCTTGTTAGACTAACCTACGGGTCCGCACCTTTTGAACTGTGTACCTGTGATCCTCTTATTTTCTTCCATTCTGAGAGGCTGATCATCAATCTTTGCTACTGGCCTATTGCACTGAGATCTGTCCCCTGTATGAGTTGCAATCAAGGACAACACTTGTCCATAATGCCAACAGTAGAGACATAATTTCAAGTAATGGCTATATTTGAACAAGAATGTTTAAATTATAATATTAATTTATTAATATATTAAAAACAAATATTATTAAGTAACTTCTATATTAAATGGCTAGTTTTTGAAAAACATTATTTAAATAATGATATTATTTCATTAATTTATTAAAAATATTAATAGGTAACGGCTTTATTAAATGGCTAGTTTTTGACAAATAATATTTAAATAATGATATTAGTTTATTAATTTATTAAAATATTAATATGTAACGGTTACTTAATAATATTTGTTTTTAATATGTTAATAAATTAATATTATAATTTAAACATTATTGTTCAAATATAGTCGTTACCTGAAATTATGTATCTACATTGCTCTCTATTTAAGCCTTTTCCATGGTTTGCCTCTTCATCTGGTCCTAATGATGAACCACACTTGTTGGTTTGAAACACGTCAGCCAAAAAATTCTCTCATGTGATTTCTACTGAAAGACTGTTTAAAACTTAAAATATGATAAATATTCATTGAAATGCCACTTTTTTCACATTCCCCAAGTATAATGAGTGAAGTGTGCACGAATATGACCCAAAAGTGTAATTTTATGACAATAATGATGTTGTGACCATAAAATGCACCAAAATATGTTCTAATCAATGCGGCGACACTTAAGACCATCCAAAGACACTTGAAATACACAAAATATCATGAAACGACATTTGATAATCAAAGTGACTATATACAACAGTGATGGTAGGCTCCAAAATTCAAATATAGCGAAATTTTGGAGGTGTTGTGGCAGAAGCAACACTTACCGACAAACTGGGTGGAATTTAGTTTCTTTGTTCAGGAATAGATTTTGGTTAAGGGTTAGATCTTCAGGAATTATTGGTTGCCTCAATTTCCCATTTTCAACCTAATTTTACACAGAGGATCTCACTTTTCTCAACTTGGTTGAAATGTAGATAAAAGATACACCATATCACAATTGTTTCAGTATAGGAAAGGGTAATGTGTGTGATGAGTTTAAGATATCCAAAGTATGAGTTTTTCATCTCTAGTGCTTCTCTGCTACCAGTAGTCCTGGACAATACCTTGACAAAATTAATTCAAGAGCATAAACATTGGTTCATTGCTAGCGAGCCTAGACAATACCCAGGTGAAGTTGCTTGCTTCACCTCCCTGTGCAGGAAGCCTTTATCTTATTTCACCCTTTTATTTATTTATTTTAATATAACTATGCATTGGAAATTATTCAATGGGAATAAGAGGGATACTGAATTATTGAGAGAAAAGTATTTTGACCCTTAAGAGAAGTATTTTTAAGACCTCTGATTTTGGTTTTCTCGCTTTATATTTTCCCCTTATCCCCTCTCTACTAGATTGGTAAAGCGTTAACACACAAGTAGATTAGACCAAGTTGAGAAGCTTAGATACAAGAATAGGCATGGATCTAATAGGTTCCCTCAAGGTTCTCCTATTGGATGAATAATATTTTCCATCTAGACTTAGCTCAACGTAAGACATTTTCCAAAACAAAGAAGGAGAACAACATAAAGGCAAATGTTGTGGTTGTCACACTCCTCTTTTATTACTCTTCAAATCCTTTTGATCCATGCACTTTACACAAGGGTCTTATTTATGTACATTGACCAACCAATAAGATGCGACAAGGCATGACTTACATAATAGACAAATATACACAAACAAAAGAAAAAAGAACCAAAACAACTTTATAGGAAGTGTATCTTGTAGTTTCTATCAAAATTAATGCTTTAAATATAGACGATTTATGGGAAGGGGGTCAATCCTTCCATATAATGATTTCAGCTTGAAATATTTATGGTTGATCTTTTCATCAACACCAAATGTTCCAATCCACAAAGGCTGGAACTTTGTGTGTTTCCCCTTATCTTTGTGGGGCTTATCCCACTTCAAGACTAGGTCACACACATCAAAGCTAATTTCCTCTACAAACTTCTTATCAAACTAGTGCTTTACATGCTTTTTATGTACAACAAATCAGTCCTTTGCATTGCACCTTTCTTCCTCAAATTTAAGTAGTGTATCTACCTTGCTCTGAACCGCGACGCAAGGTTTACCATCTGACTCTTGAGAGAATTGCAAGGCTAGAAGATACAAGTTCAGAGGTAAGATAACTTCTTTATGGTAAACCAGAAAGTATGGCGAGGTTCTCAAGGAAGGTTTCAGGGTAACACAATTAGCCCAAAGAGCATTGGTCAAAGCTTTATACCAGTTCCTTTGTTCGGAGAAAATGGTTTTCCTGATTATACAAATAAGGTTCTTATTCGTGGATTTAACCAAACCATTTCCCTGTAGATAATAATTAGATGCATGTTTCAATACAATTCCATTTTCTAATGCGAACTCATAAAGTTTCAAAGATGAAAAATATGTTGCATTATCAAAGAAAAGTGACGTAGGAATGACAATCTTGGTCATAATATTATGTTGCAAGAAGTGGATGACTTCTTGGTCATTCACTTGTCTCACAGGAATTGCTTCTGACATATGAGTGAAGTAATATGTTTCTATTAATATATATCAGTGTTGTTGTGATGAATGAGGAAACATTTCTCCAATAACATAAAGCCCCCACTGTTGGAATGGTTCTTCAACTACTACTGGTAGCGATGGGGTGGATGACCTCTGATCGTAGCTGACACATCTCTAACTTGATTGGCACTTGCAGACATAAATGTGAGAATCCTTAAAAAGAGTGGGCCAATAATAACCAACATGCATAACATTATGTGTTATAGTATCACCCACATAGTGGCCATCTGCCATCCATCGTGTAAATCTATCAAGGCCTTCTTTGTATCCTGCAGCTCAAGGCACCTCAGCAAGACACCATTGTGATGCTTCTGGAAAAGCACTCCATTAATCAATTGGTAAGATAGAGATTTTAGTTGAATTTCCCTTTTATTCTTGCTTGATAAGCGTGAGGGCAAGGTTCCATGCTCTAGCAAGTTCCATAGATCTATGTACCATGGCATTGTAGACATGGATTGAGGAACATATTCAATATTATACATTTCAATTTTATGTTCCCACTCTGAAAGATGTTTTCAAGAGAATCTCTCGCTTCAATGTCTAGCTTACATATGCCATGACCATTTATGGTATGAATTTGTTCGAAATCCAGGTCATATTCTTGAAGATAGGTCATCAAGTTAGCCCTCTTCTCACCTAGCTCTTGCTGCACGAACAATGTTCTTACTGCTAGATGAAGTACATATATGATTGTGTGAGCTTTCAATATGTAGGGTCTAAAGTAATTAACTGCCTTGTATATTGCATACACTTGTTTATCAATGGCATGATAATTTTTTTGGGGCCCTTGTAGACTAGCGCTCATAAAGGAAATAGGCCGCTCATTTCCTTCACTATATTTTTTAGTCAACATGATTGCAATTGAAGAATTTGAAGAAAACGTATAAAGCAGGAAAAAAAGTTCCATAATCTGGACTGAAAAGTGTGGGTGCGTCAGAAATAACCCACTTAATTTGAGAAAAAGAGTACTTTCCCCATTTATCCCATTTATATACTACATATTTATGATCATATCATCTATGGGCTTGACTATCTGGGCATAATTGGAGATGAATTTTCTCAAGAAATTATTTTTTCCTAAGAAACACTGCATGGGTTTCTTATTCACCAAGAATGCAATCTATGTGATGGATTTGACCCTCTCAGGATCAATCTTAATTTCACTCTTTAATATGATGTGTTTGAGTAAGATTCCTTCAGACACACCAAAGACACTCTTCTTGGGATTAAGGTAAATCCCATACTTTCAACATCACTTGAATATTTGTCTTAGATGACATACATGACCTGATCTTTTATTGGAGAATATAGTAACATCATCCAAATAAAAAACACTACTCTGAACTATGAGGCCATGAAAGGCGATATTCATTTCTCTTTTGAAATTTGCACCTGTCTAGTCGAGTTCTGATACTAGCACTTGATTATAACCTGAGAACCTATCTAGTAGAAAAAAATTTCAAACCTAGATACTATATGGAGTATTTTCTCCATGGATGGTACTAGATAGTTATCTTTATCATAAACACGATTTAGGTTGCGAAAATATACACATAATCTTATCTCTTTGGACTTCTTTCTTAATGAGACTAGATTATAAACTCACGTGGAATGTATGACTTTAAAGATGACATGATCATCCAACAACTTTCTCAATTCCTTCTATATAAGGGGTTCAAATGTCGAATGAACTTTCTGTAGCTTATGCTAGAATGATTTTACCCCTTCTTTTATTGGGATGATGTGTTGGATAATACAAGTGTCATAAGTCTTTAAATTGTCATATGTCCATGCAAACACATCATGATACCTTTTGAATAAGTGGATAATGTCTACCATTATTGTGGAGAACAACAAGTATTGAGGTTCACATACTTCGAATCTTCAGGGGTTTGCCAAATTGACTTGTTTAGACGCTAACTTTGAAATTTGAGTATTTTTGTTGGTTGGCCCTCTGAATCAGTTTTGCAGGTCATATAATTTCTCCATGGACACCACACCCTTTGGCATAGTGTTTCCTTTCGTTGCATTAGACGCTTGCTGGAGAGCCTAATTGTGTTCATCCTCCTCTATGGTTGCATCTTTGAATACATCAACATTAGCCATAAAGTGTAGTATCCATCGGTTGTCATTGAAAATGCGTAAATTAGTGACATTGTCCGACACAAATGGATTATATATAATTTCAATATAAAAACTATTTTTCAATGGTGATATTCTAGCAACTTAATTTGATAATGCATCTACTGCAACATTTCTAAGTCTAGGAATATAAACAATATTGAAAGCTTTGAAATGATTGATCAAACGCCATACCTCCTATTGGCAGTTTCTAAGATACGGTGAAACACAGTGTATAATATCTCATACCCAACAATTTACCACCTCTGAGTCACCTATTACCTTTATAATTTCTACCTTTAGGTCAACAGATTTCTTTAATCTGAGTATGAGTTCTTCATATTCAACAATATTATTAGTGCACTCGAACCCTAGATGACATGAAAGGATATTCTTCTTATTGCATGGGTTTGTAAGAAAAAAACCTACTCTGGAACCATCCCACATCTTTGAACCATAAAAATATAAAGTCCAAACCTTATGAGATACTAAGCTACTTCCTATAATACTATTACTACTATTACAATTATTATGTAATTATATGTTACATGTTTAATTGTCACTAGTTGGAGAACAAGGAAGGAGTTCTAACTATGTATCTGGTGGAATGGGTGATAGTTATGCCTGATAACGCCCGAGGTCGTTTTCAAGAAAATAATCCCAAAAAATCAAATCAGCAAAAGCAAGAGGCTCATTGTGACCTTCAAGTGGTTTCACTGTGTGTTTCATGTATGGCTTACTATTCACTCAAATCTAATTATTCCTGCCCTTTTATGGAAGCCACAAATGTGACCAGTCTATTACAAAATATCTCTATAATTTTCTAGACCAATCTCTATTAAGTAGTACACCATAGGGTTTTAGTATGCCCACAATTGCAATATTTATACATTGGCGAACTCAAGCATATTTTAATAATTTGATAAGAACATTATTAAGCTCACCAATATCTTGGACAAGAGACCTGTCTAGTTGAATAATATGTGCATCAATTTTCTCCCATTTTGCATTTATTTTCTTTGTAATAGATAACGAAATGACATTCACAGATGCACTTGATTTGAATAAAAAATTATGGACATTATAATTAAAAAATCAAACATTAATAAAAATGGTCGGTTGAGAAGGTTAGATTTTAATGTTAAGGAATTTACTACAAATTCAAGAGGACCATAAGAGTTACCTAACACATTTTGAGAGTAGGAAGATTTATCACCTGTCAAAGATTGTGAAAATACCTAGACAATAAGTTCATGCTGGCCTACAATCTTCATGATCTCATAGATGGAAATGTTGGCTCACGTGTTCTTCATATCTTCCACAATGTTATAATCAATCGTTTCACCTATAACAAAAAATGATAGTGTTTTGAGGGGTCGCTTTAGTTGATTCTTCTAGAATGCTAGACTTACTCTTGTTACTCGAGGAAATGTTCTTGGACTTAGCTACCTATCCAGTATTACTCTGTACATTTTGAGTAGGATTTACAAGTGGCGAGATTCTTCTCAACCACTTCTCATTCAATTTATGTCTAGTCAATTCCTGTCCAAATATAGGCCCTTTACTCCTTAAACTATATCTACCATAGGATGAGCCCCTATATCTGGTCAATTATTGTCCAGAAGAGGCTCATTCTATGGTGGTTATTTATCATCCTTCTTATTAGAATTATAGATACGATGATACGAATTCACGTCATGTCCAACACATTTTATTTCTTCAGTCGCCACAAGTTCTTTTGATTCTTCCATTTGTTCTATCTACTCATCTCCAAATAGAGTATATAAAACGTGCGTAGCCAAAGAATTTATGTTGTGGTTCCATTGAGGGCATGTCTTTTTCGAATGATACTCTTGATGAAAAGAACAATAATTTTCCATGCTAATGCTTTCTATTTTCATCACAACATTTGAGCGTTGCGCAAACTTGGCGAGCTAATTGTTGTTGTTGCTATTGTTTCTTCGAAAAGGGAAGGAATTGGGAGGCTTGTTGTTGGTGGAAGTGTCACTTAACCTTTTCTTTAGTTCTAAAATTTTATTGGTGGCATCTTCACCCTCCTAGTCAAGCTTTTGATGTCTAATGATTCCTTCTCTTTAGCCTTACTAGACAAAGGATGTGACTTCCTACTAGTCTCTTTGTATTCTTTTGAGTCCTTGTCCTTTGTAATGACCCTAATTATGTACTGTTCCTTCTCAATGGTGATTACATCCCCAAAATTTAGTTCCAACATTTCCTTTGAAACTCTCTTTATGAACTGAGAAATACTGGTGGGCAAGGCAATCGTGTAATAATTGATGGTAACTAAATTGTGTAGTTGTGTATCTGGGGCAAATTTATTCAGTACGTGATTGAATTTCTGATTAGAATCCTTCACTTTCTCCTTTTCCCCCATCTCTTTGAGTAGCATAGTGGGAGTCTTTTCATTAGCAAACTTCTCTATAAATACCTTTTTAAACTCCCTCCAAGTGTGGATTCAGTTGATCGGCATACTATAGTACTATGATGTCGCTTTGCCTTCTAATGTATAAGGGAAGAGCCTACAAGCCACATCATCATACCTCACCCGCATCATTCATAAATGCAGGTAAAAAATAATTTAGATGGTCTTCTTCCTTCATCTTCTTATCCAGATCATACTTCGAGAACATCTTTTCTGGATGTCTTGGAATCCTATGCAAATTCTCTGGAAGAGAAAGAAGCCCTTGGGCCATCCAATCCAAATCTTGGTTTGCCATGTTCTCATCTCTACATTCTTCTTCCTTATCAGAATATGAGGAATATTCATCATCTAATCCGTTGAAGAGGTCATCAGAAAGAACAATTGTATCATCCTCATATCCTTCGTTAATGGGTGGAAGATGATCTTTATTTTCTGTATCGTATGCATATTATGCTAAATTGTCAAGAGTCGAAAATACCAAATATTCCACTGTGGAAACCAAGATACTGTTACCAATTGTCTCTTTCTTCTTCGGAAAATGTGGAATATTCTGCGCTCCAAGAATTAATTTGATAGCCTTCATGAACTGACAAGTTATAGGTCGAATTACCTGGATTTTTTGATGGGTAACTTCACTAGTTGATTTCAAGCTAGGCTGAGAAGATACTCCTATTTCGGGAATCCAAATGGTGCTCAAAATTTTGCTACCTTTCCCAAAAGAAGAATGGTTTGGGTGTGCGGAGTTATCAACCATAAAAAATTGGCTACCCTCCTTCTAGTGCCAAAATGTTGATGGTGCTAGATACCTCCAACATACAAGGGATCTCCCCAATATAATGTTCCAACTATACCTCACATTGTTTGGTGTAGAAGTCCCATCTGGAATATGAGCTGGATGTCATTTTACATAAATATGTGTGTTAGCTTTAGCTATCAACACAAGAGAGAAGTGCAATTGTTCTTTCAAATGAGAAAGCTAGTATGCCTTGTGAATGTTCAATTTTCTATGTATCAAGGTTCTTCTACTATAGAGGGAAAAATTATGTGAGCCTCTAAGAGAGAAGTAATAGCAGTACCCTAATGGATATACACACAATAAGTAAGACTTATATAACATCAAGCAAAATAGTTCACAAGGATGCGATGATCATTATAGCATAACAACACATTTCCAACAATGAGCACTGAAGTAACCAAAATACTTCAACTAATCCAATACTAATGAAAGAAAACATGAACCATAAACATTCAAAGAATAATATTAGGAACATTCATATTCCATGTGTGAAAACTTGCTAGCCTGAAAGGCTTCAATATTAAGCAAAAGTCCCTAGATACAAAAATGCAATGAACATCACTAGCTCCAATAGTGGAGCGTTAGAGCGACTACTTGCTCCTCAAAAGTACTAACTCTATCTCTCTAATGCTTTGTGAGAGAAGAAATGGCTAAAATTCCTTTACATGAGAAATGAGGATCTATTTATAACTTGAGGAATGACCTTTCACATCCTCATGACTCTTGACTTTCTAACTTCTTGTGACCTTTGGACTTCTACAACCCTTAAAATTCTAAATGACTTTTGGAATTACATATGAATTTTTATATTACATGCCTTTTGGAGTTCCATGATTCTTTAGTTCATAAAGGACTCTTGGAATTCCACTTATTTGTCTTTACAATTGTTACAACAATACATCATGACTTACAAATCATCATGTGATGAGACTTGACATGTCACAATTTTTTATGACTAGGACTAATAATGACTGATGACATGGACTTTATTCAGTGGTGACATGGATACCAGCTGAATTTTTGTTCTTCAAACAAATTCAATCTTTGATGTCCTTACCCTCTAAACTATCTTTTATTTAATGGAGTCTCTGAGGTTTCTTGCATCATCAAGATTCAAGTGTTCTCTTTGTTATTTCTGAGCTTCCTTTGCTTGGTCTCCTTTCCCGATATTCCTCATATGTGTTTGCCACGGTGTTTATGGAATACTTGTGTCTAAAATCACTCATGATGAGCAACTACCAACCTAAAAATCTCATATTCTACCATTGATTCATGCATATTTTCTATTCAAGCTTTTTTGATGCGCTCAAGAGGAACAAAAATGGTTTCAGGGCACATGGGCATACTCTAAAAGCCTAAAGGGTTGAAAAGGAGAGGCTTGAAGGCTTTGACATGTGTTCATGCAGTCAAAGGAAGAAGATAGTCAAGGCAGGGAACATGGCACAAGTCTAAATGGTGAAGGGGAATGCTTCAGGCTTCCCAAGTGTGTTGTGCACTCAAGGGAGAGATGGAGGGTGCAAGGGTGAAGGATGAAGGGAGTTAAGGGTGAAGGATTCAGTTCTTTGGGGTGTGCTCATGCGCTCAAGAGGCCTAGGAGGACATAGGGCACATTATTGAAGGTTGAAGGTTAATGCTTCGTGCCTTCAGAGTGCACTCATGTGCTCAAAGAGTCCAATAGGGCACATGACACATTAAAGAAAGTTGAAGGGTGGATATGAAGGCCTTTAGGGTGTGCCTATGTTCTCAAGCATGACACAAAGCTTTGAGTCGAAGGGGTGTGCTCAAGAAAAGCTTGGTCTTTTGAAGGGTGTAGTTCAGAGTAAGGAAGGGAAAAGAGGTTTTAGGAGTGTGCCTAGTGCTTTTGGAGGGCACAAGGTGCACTTTTGAACAATGAAGGATTCCTAATCAAGGCTTTAGAGTGCGCTCATGCACTTTTAGCCTCAATGAGTTCACATTGAACTGAAAATTTGTCTAAGTCTGAGATAAGGGGCGAGGGATGAAAAAGATGAGTTTGGACATAGAACTAAGTGTGACACACACTGATTCATCGATAAAACTTAGACAAAATTGAAGTATGATAAATATTCATTAAACCACCACTTTGTACACATTCCCAAAGTATAACTAGTGAAGTGTGTGCGACTACAACCCAAAAGTGTCTATTTATGACAACAATGATGTTATGACCATAAAATGCACAAAAATATGTTCTGATCCATGTGATGACACTTGAGGCAGTCTGAAGTCACTTGTAATACATAGAATATCAGGAAATTGCATTTGATAATCAAAGCGACTCTAGACAATCGTTTTGGTGAGAAATAAAGATGGCTCGTGGAGAATGTGCATCAATTACCGAGCACTGAATAAGATAACAATAAAAAATAGTTATCCCCTTCCTCACATAGATGATCTTTTAGAACAATTGAAAGAAGCTGTTTATCTTTCCAAGTTAGACTTGCATAGTGGATACCATCAGGTCAAAGTTGTAGAACAAGATGCATGGAAGACTAATTTCAAGACAAAGCATGCATTGTATGAGTGGCTATTTATGCCTTTTGGCTTAATTAATGCTCTTGCTACTTTCATGAGATTAATGAATGATGTATTCAAACCTTTTCTTGATGATTTTTTTATTATGTATCTGGATGACATTATGATGTTTATCAAAACATGGGAAGAACATTTAAAGCATCTTAAGTAGACACTAGATGTTTGGAAAAGAGAAAAAATTTACGTTAAACTCTTAAAATGTGAAATTGGCAAAACATCCCTGAATTATTTGGGTCATATAGTAGGGAATGGTAAATTGAAGATAAATCCCTCTAAACTGGTAGTCATTGTGAACTGGCCTAAACCCAAATCTGCTACAGAAGTTAGAAGCTTCTTAGGAGCAGCACAATATTGGAGAAAGTTCATTTCTAACGTTTCCTTAATTGCAGCTCCCTTACATGCTTTAATACAATTGAACAAGGTGTTTCAGCGGGGAGGCAAACAGTAGAAAGCCTTCAACACCTTGAAAGAAAAGATTGGTACAACACCTGTACTAGCACTGCCTGATCTTCAAAGACCATTTGAGATCCAAACGGATGCCAGTGACTATGCCATGGGAGCAGTGTTGAAACAACATGGTAAACCCATATGTTATCATTCTGAAACATTTAATTTTTGCAGTAGTTAACTATCCTACATATAATAAAGAATTGTATGCATTAGTACAGAGTGTGAAAAGTTGGAAACATTACTTAATGGGCAAAGAGACAGTAATACATATTGATCATCAACCACTTCAATATCTACACTCCCAAACTAAGTTGCAACAATCAAGAAAATGTAGATGGATGGGTTTTCTACAACAGTTTCATTTAGTCATCAGATATAAAAAGGGCATACACAATAAAGTTGCAGATATGTTATCTAGACACATTATAAATGCATCTACTATACTTAAGCATAATTCCATGTTACATGAGAGCTACATTGAACAATATGCTCAAGATATAGATTCAAAGATGTATATGCAACTTTAAGTCAAGGAAAATGAGTAGAAGAATTGGATTATCATGTAAAGGACCGGCTCTTCTATCATTGTGGGAAGCTATGCATTCCATGAACTGAAATAGTGAAGATAATTCGAGAAGCACACACTTCTCTAATATCAGGTCACTTTGGGGTAAGTAAAATAGTTGCACAACTGCAAAGATTTTATTATTGGCCAAAAATGAATGAGACAGTTTCTAGATATGTAAGAGGGTGTGCCACATGTGCTAAAAGCAAGCCCAACAATAGGAAACTACGCTTTTACACTCCATTACCAATTCCTTCTTACCTTGGGAAAGTGTTTCCATAGACTTTGTTGGAGAATTGCCTAAATCTAGGAAAGGTCATGAGTATCTATATGTTGTTGTGGATAGGTTCAGTAAAATGTGTATTTTGATACCTTGTAATAAACAGATTACAGCTAAACAAACTGCAAAACTGTTCTTTCAACATGTATGGGTTCATTTTCGATTACCCACTTCCATTGTATCTGATCGAGACACCCGATTTGTTGGGAAGTTTTGGTCAAGTCTGTGGGAACTGATGGACATCAAACTGAATAAAAGCACAACTTTTCATCCACAAACTGATGGTCAGAGAGAAGTAGTCAATAGGACAGTGATCCAGTTGCTAAGAGGATATTGCATCAAAAATCCTAAGCTTTCGGATGAACATTTGTGTTATGTGTAGCATGCTTACAACAGAGCAAAACATTCTTCTACACAGAGATCTCGTTTGAGACTTGTTTTGGTTTCACACCAAGGTCTCCTTTGGATTTTGTCTTTGGTAAAGTCACCACAGTTGAGGGACACAGTGATGTGGACAAGGCAACTAGGTTCATTGAACAAATCCAAGAGATCCACCAGGAAGTACAAGAAAAGCTAGAGAAGAACCAGGCCAAATACAAGGCAAGGCATGACAAGAATCAGATGGAGCATAGTTTCCAAGTTGGTGACCAAGTCTGGTTCTATATCAGCAAGGATAGGATGCAAAGTGGAGGTAAAAAGCTAAAGTCTATCATATATGTACCTTTCAAGATACTTGAGAAGATTGGTGAGAATGCTTTTCACCTTGATCTACCAGCTTACATGCACATCTACTCAGTCGTAAATGCAGATTGCTTGAGACTATTTGAACCTTCACTAATTGAGGATCCCAAAGAGCAGAGTCAATTGCATTCTATTGATGACCTGTTACCTGAATATCTTAATGAATTGCAGGAAGACATAGTTCTGGATAGGAAGGTGAGAACGATTTGGAAGGGAGATGTTGAGTACCTTAGAGATGGGCTCAAGGGTTCAAAGCCAAGCAGTGAAAAATGGATAGAGATTGGAAAAGTGAGATAGTTGTACCCTCACTTAGTTGATGCTTGAAAAACAACATTTGGTGGTCCAAAATTTTTTTAAGTGGGAAGGTCGTGATCTGAATTGGATCCATGAAATTTATCAGAGTTCTATGACTGTATCAAATCATGACAGACTTCAAAAACTTGTGCACAAAGAGCTATCAGGAAGACCTCTGGACAGTGGCAGTTTGTAGCTAGAAAAGAACGACGAGGACATCAATCAAAGCATGCTGACTGAGGCCCACGGAGACCGGGCAAGACACAAACTAACAGTTAAGAAGTTCAGATAAGAAAACAGAGGCCATTTCTTATGTGCAATTAGCACTAATCGCACATCGCTAGGTAAAACCCCTCGAAATGGAAAGGCCTCGAGCTCTCAGTCACAAGGAAAAGCCAAAAATTGTGGGAAAAGAACTAAAGCGAAAGGTAGATCCCACGCTCCAAAACTGTGGAATATTGGAGGCGTTTTGGGTGGTAGGTAGAATTATCAAGAGATGTAGTGATTCCATACAATGAGTGATGTGTGTCCGGTGGATGAGAGAGAAAACCACCTCTCATCACGAGCTAACATCCGAGCAAGTCAACCACGCAATAAGAGTGAACACTATAGGATCTGGGGGCTCCAGATCTAACGGTGGAGATTATGCTTGATGGGAAACCAGATTCAGAGGGAGGAAATAAGCCACAATGTATAAAGTTTGAAGTCTGATTTGACCGCTGAGTTAGCAGATGAGTTATTTCACAATGTAACCAAAAATACTGAATCGTTTGAGGAATAGCTAGCACAGTTCGTGAGAGGACAAGTGGCCACTTCCCTGTGAGACATTACACATTAGTGAAGACACAAAGGCACGAAATTCCAAGAAAATAGAAGCAGGTGATCTGAAGAGGCAGAAGATGAAGTGAACAATCATAAGATGGATTTGCTTTAAGCCATGAACAGATAGAGAACAAAACAGAGGAAAAAAAGAGAGGACAGAGGATAAAGGAAGAAGGAGACAGTGAAGCAAGAAGCAAAAAACAGAAAGCCGAGCTGACCTGCAGAGCTAAGGAAGCCGTGAGTAGACATAAGGCTGGAGAGGTTCAAGCAATCCCTGATAGGATATATTTCGGGAATTGAGTGCCAAATTGGACTCATCCCCTTCAGACTAGTTGAGGTCGAGACTTGGTAAGGGAAGAGTCTTTGCACTCTAGTGGCTTGGGGAATCCAAGAACCACCCTACTAAGCATTATCTATTTCAGGAGACTCAAATTGAGCTCCCCATTGTAAAAACTCTGCTTTAAAGATACAATAAAAATAAGGCCACCATTGAAAGCTGGACTGAAGATGTAGCCCAGGAGGATTGGGTGAACTCCTTATTAATTTGTTGTGTTCTTGTATTTGCTTACTGTGTTTCTCTTACTGTTTTCCATTTTCCTGTGTCTGTGTATTTTGCAATTTGATCGATTTGTTGCATAAGATAACATAGACACACACCAACACATGAGTCTATAATACCTTCATTCATTAATTAATTAATTGAGATCACTCACGAGTGATTTTCAGATCACTTTCTTTTTATCCTCATAATGGAAGGACTTGGTCGAACTATCAAGCATGCTAAAGAAGTTGGCAACATCAAGGGTCTCCAACTCTCTAAGACTGCATAGGCTTTGACCCATCAACAATTTGTTGATGACACCATGCTACAGGGCATCCCCACGGTCAAAGAAGTGCTTGCTTATAAACAAATTCTGAGTGACTTTTCCATGGCTACGGGTATAGAGGTAAATCTCTCCAAATCTAAGATTTTCTTCTTTAACACTAATATTGCTATTCAGAGGAATATCTCCATAATTCTGGGCTCTCAAAGGGATATCCTTCCTTCCAAATACTTGGGAGTTCCTCTAACTAATAAACCTTTGCAGAAGAGTATTTGGGAGCTGGTGATTAACAAGATGCAGGACAAAACCCGGAAATGGACTATTAGATCTTTGAACTTGGTAGGCTAGCTGGTGCTTACAAAAGCTGTACTTCAATTAATCTCGTCTTCATGCTTTCAGTCCTTCTAGCTCCAAAAGGATTCTTGCAACAATTTAGAACCATTCAAGATACTTTCTTTGCGGTAAGGGGGAGGAGAAAAATAAATGGGCCTTGGTAGCCTGGGATAATATTTGCAAACCTAAAATCCACGGAGGTCTTAGACTCGATGATCTGAAAGTGCTAAGCAAAGTTTAGGGGAAAAATTATGGCAACGATGGGTAAAATATCCAAAGGTTTAGTGGGTTCGTATTTGGAAAGAAAAATACACCAGCAATTGGTAAGACATTGGTCACATAAGGATGAGTGGCATCATAAAAGGCTCCTACATCTGGAATAAAGCCTGGGAGAATAGAGGCTTAGTGCAAAAAAATAGCTTCTCGAAAATCAGGGAGGGAGATATTGCTTTGTTTTGGGAGGATAAATGACAACAAGAACCTACACTACTAAGAGAGGACTTTGTGGACCTCAAGAATGAAACTGACACCAAAGGGTTACTTAGCGTAAAATATTTTTGGGATCAAACCAATAATGAAGGAAAATGGTGAACCTGGAAGAATATGGAATACAGGGATGATAGCCCCTTGAAAGTAAAAGTTGATACACTTCTAACAATGTTGGACCAAAGGAAAATTCTGGTATCAGAGGGGCATGACCAACTTAGATGGGACAAAAATAATGAAGGCACCTTCAATCTTAAGGAGGTAAGGCGCCTAATCCTGGAGCTCGATTCTAATGAGTCGGATAGGGTTTGGCAGAACCTATGGAGGCATCAAGGGTGGATGAAAATGAAACTTTTCATGTGGCTAGTACATCACAAGAAAATTCTGACTTGGGAAAACATTCAGAAGAGGGGTGTCCTGGGGCCATCCATATGCCAGCTATGTGAGTCTCAAGAGGAAATGATGGAGCACCTACTCAATAACTGCATTTTCACCTCCAGGTTATGGGATACTTTTGCCACAATTTTCAGACAGACAGACAGGGACAAAGGAAGCATTATCAATACCCTTAATAACTAGAGAGGAAACTTCTCTGATTATGAAATTCTTCGCATAGTTTGGGCTTTAACTCCAAGCTTCATAATATGGAATATTTGGAAAGAAAGGAACTACAAAATCTTCAAAAATGAAAAAAGTTTCTCCTAGAGTATTATGGCGTATATCTTAAGACAACTTAAGGCTACGGTGGGAAGTTTAGTGCGAACTTCCCCAAAAACTCCTCCTTTAGAAGCTGAAATGTAGATACTTCTTCAGTTGGGTATGCAGGGGCTTATACCATAGGGCATGGACAGAAAGGTGAAAAAATTGTTCAATAAGCCAGACTGCTGGCATCCTCCCCCTCGGGGTTTTTTGAAATGCAACATTGATGGGGCCTCAAAAGGCAACTCGAGTATTTTTGGTTATGGAGGAGTGCTAAGGGATGAAAATGGTTGCATCCATTTTATTTTTTATTGCCATTTGGGAAGAGCTACAAACAATATGACAAAGCTAATGGAAATAGAGCATTGTTTAGAAATCCTAAAGTAGGACAATATTCAGAATATAATAATTGAAGCTGATTTTGAGTTAATCATCAACTCGGTCAAGAGAATCTGCTGTGGTATGGAGCTGGAAAAAGTCTCAAGCCATTGGAGGCTACTTCAAGTCTTTCAAAGGACATAGTTTCACCTTTTGTGCTTGCGAACCATGAGCTTGACTCACGTGAGAAGGACAACAAATAAATTGGTGGACATTCTAGCTAATCAATGGGTGCTTCGCACCAAAAGCAGTGTCAAGTTGAGATGGCAAGAGATGCCTCATGATAGATTGAGAGAGCATTGTCTCAATCAAGCGGATGAGGATAGAATGTTATATCGAAATAGAGTTGGGCAATAGTCGCAGAGAAGGGGTCTAGTTGATTCAGATTCATTAGGAAGTGGTATTTCAAAAGTGATGTGAAAATTGGATGCAAGTCTTTGTTTGCTTCCTCAGCCTAGGTAAGAACAAACACATGAGTCTTAGGTGGATGTTGCTAGGCAAACAATGTCTCTCAAATGATTGGATGGAGAACATCAAGAATGGTAAGAATATTTTCATCTTCCTTTGGTTCAAGTGCCTGAGGAGTAGGGGCAGTGTGATAGACCAGAGTCCTGGCTTTCTCAGCAGACTCAAAACCCCCTGCATTACTTCCCGTGGTATCAATATCGCCCTTGGGGTTGTTTCTGGTTTATCACATGCCCTTAATTCGGGAGTGGTTTCTCGGAGTTGAACGTGATTCTACTCACCACACAACACGTGGCCAAGGTTGGGGAGAGAATACCGCCCTCATCGCACGGTAACTCTCTGAGCTTTTTGATCATGTGATATGATCCTCCGTCGTCGGATCTGGCAAGGAGAATCAATGGTCAGGGAACAACATGCATGTTGGTGGGTCTAGGTCTTGAAGCTTTTATACCTTTGCGGTGGGTCATGCATTGCTTATTTCGAATTTGAGTTACTTCGGGTCTGTTGCTTGGGTCTTTAGGACCTAGTTGGTGGGCTTAATTTTTTGGTGAGGATTCTACATAGGGATAAAAGGTTTAGCATGTGGTTATTTGTATTTTATGTAATTTTATCCTTTTGGACATTTTGAATAGAAGGCACGACTCTTGCATTAGCAAAAAAAAAAAGATATCTAGAGTAATAACATAAATTCAGAACATTGAATTTGTTAAAATTTTGTAAATAGAGTATTTTGTCAATAGAAATTTATAAAATTAGTTTAGTTTTTCTACACCTTGACATCCAGATATCTCTTCTATGAGAAGACATATTCTATGAGAGGACATATTTTAGTTTTGTAAACGAAAAAACTAGTGAGTCATAATAATTATATGCCGAATTCATGTTGCCTAAAATTGTCAGTTTACGGTCTATTATTATTCATCCATTTTTTCCTCATGTCTTGTTAACTTGATAGAATTATCTACCCTATATTGTGATCAATATTAATCTCACTCCAAGTATAGTGAAGCAGTGAAGCCACCACCCCCTTTGATGTCCGCTACCATTTGATCATAAACTCACTCATAATTTATTCATTTATCTCCTGGAGCTACAACCCCCTTTCTTGTGCTCTCTACCTCCCTATGCTATGGACAGTATTATCTTGCTATGAAGACAATGCCCTTTGTGAGTGTATTATTTCACATCACTAGATCAATATTACTTGCTTGATCTTGGAATTTTAAATTTATTCATGTTATGGAAACCATGGTTGCATGCTATGAGTTTCTTATAGCTAAATCTTAGCTATGAATATTGATTGAAGGGAGGTGTTTGACTATCAATTAACACCTGAACATGGCACAGGCCTGATCAAGAAGCCATGTATCTCAATAGGAGAGCAATCCAATAATGAAAGGTAGGTTAGGACTTGATCCTTGTTTGGTTTTTTAACCAACCCAGATTATATTTCTTCCACTGCAATAGATAGGCAAGTCATGACTTGATCCTTGTCTAGGTTTTTAACCAGGAAAAAATATATTTCTTCCATTGTAATAAATAGTCTTTCAGTGTTATTACTCATTTTTTTATAAACATTTGTGATTATGTACTATTACACATCACTAGATGAATATTACTTGCTTGATCTTGGAATTTTAAATTTATTCATGTTATGGAAACCATGGTTGCATGCTATGAGTTTCTTATAGCTAAATCTTAACTATGAATATTGAGTGAGGGGAGGTGTTTGACTGTCAATCCACACTTGAACATTGCATAGGCCTGATCAAGAAGCCATGTATCTCAATAGGAGAGCAGTCTAATAATGAAAGACAGGTTAGGACTTGATCCTTGTTTGGTTTTTTAACTAGCCCAAATTATATTTCTTCCATTGCATAGATAGGCAGTTCAGGACTTGATCTTTGTTTAGATTTTTAACCAGGACAAACTATATTTCTTCCACTGTAATAAATAGTATTTCAGTGTTATCATCATTTTTTTATAAACATTTGTGCTTAGCTCGCAAACAAAACTGCTTTACAACCAACCAAGCTGTTGTTGGCTTTTCAATGTAGTGAATGCATATAACCATAATGTTGTTAGCATTTCAAAGCAATGAAACAACCTAGTTTGTAAGACAAAATGTTTCTGTGACAAGAAAAAGGTACAATCCATCCAAAATCCACATCATAATGTGGTTACAACCAAAAATACATGACACCCCTATTCTTTATGGCCCTGAGAATCTTGTAATATTTCTACATTATAATAGACTATAGATGTTCCTTCTAAAATGGATTTTGGCTACAATGTCGCACACATTATGAAATAAAACAACCTAGGATGTAAGCCAAAATGTTTTTGTAACAAGAAAAAGATACAATCCATCAAACATCCACATAATAATGTGGTTACAACCAAAAACATATGACACCTCTATTCATTATGGCCTTGAGAATCTTGAGTGCCAAAACTCCCCGAGTTACCTTGTTGAGCCAGGTAGGCTGGCCACCTATCAAGGGTTGATTAGGAAATGGTTGATTACTGCCATATGATTAAGTCCAATTTGCAGCTTCCAACCATGGAGGTATTGAGTACACATGCCTCACATTTGCACTACTAACCCCTACATTAAGTGGAGGTGTGTAATGAGAACACATAGAATTGACACCAACTCTAGTAGGAATAAGGAAAGTGGGTAAACCCTCAATTTGATAGTGAGACACTTGAATGTTTATGATATATTGGAATAATGGTGTATTATCTACAATGGAGTCCAATGAGTTTGAAGTAATCCTGGTTTTATCAACTATTCTTATATCATTATCAACCATATTGATCATCCCTTTTTCCTTTTCAAGCATTTGTTGTGCCTTTCTTGATTCCTTTTCCTATCTTTCCATTTGTTTTTGTTGGTCCTTAACTTGCCTTGCTTTATCTCTTTCAATCCTTTCATCTGCTCGACGTTGCGCTGCAAAAATCCTTGTTGCCTTCTTCTCCTTCACTAGATACTTCTTTTTCTGTTTTAATTCTTGCATTTCAAATTTATTTTTTCCAGACTCAACTAATAGGTTTACATAGTCCTCTTAGGTGAGTAACTATGAGCTTCAGCCCAAACAAAGACTAGCCAGTGCACCTTGCTCTTTCTTCATTGATAATCTCTCTACTGGTAGCTTTAGGAACCAGACAAGTATCTTCTCCACCTCTCCCACCTCCATGTCATTGCTTGGTACTTCCATTTTCGTATTTGATGGAACTAATTGAACCATATCATTATCTTCATTTGATGCCTCATTATGTGCTTCATCTTCTTCCATTGATCTATTGTCCACAAAAAAATGAACAATTTCACTGTTCAATTCTATTAGTTGTGAGGGCATGTCCATGCTTTGTTCATTGGTTGCTGAGACAATATGTGCATTCATATTAATCATTGCTTCTACTAGCCATGAAGCTGGGGTTACTTGGCTTTGCAATGTCAATTGGTCATTGTCAACTACATTTTCAACAATGTCATTAACAATATCAGCAACAGGAGTTTCATGTTCTTGAGTTGGTGGAACGATCTCCATGTTACTGTGAATTTGTTCATGGTTATACTATGTTTCACATACAGTTTCATCATCTTCATCATATAAGTGTCCTTGAGAGAAGGAAATCATATTACCAGCTGCAACAACATCATCTTGGTCATCTACTTCTTGCACTTCAACACCTGTTTGGGCATTCCCTCCTTCTTGACCATCCACATGAAACGTTTGGCTACAACTAGTATCATACATAAGAGCATCATAGTTCAATGGCCAGATTCCCGTCCTCCTAAAGAAAACCTTGATATTTGATGGTGTTAAGGCCCTTTTAAAAGCTTTACTTGCAAGCTCTGCTAGCTTAAACCTTTTCACCTCAACCCCTGGATTATTTGCCATCCATGCAGCGCACTCTGACTTGAAATAGTTCTTGAAAGGGAAAAACACACTAACATCAAGGGATTGCACTCTATGAGTGGTATGAGTGAGCAATATCAATAGGTCGATGCCTAAATTATTTGCTTCCTCAATTGTTTGTACAACCATGTGGCTCCCATGGCCATCTAATATCAATTGGTGTTTGTTATTAGGCGAGATGCCACCTCGTACCGATGTAGCAAAGTGAAAAAGCCAACTTAAAAACAATTCTTTAGTCATCCATGCTTGGGGATGTGCAACCATGTATGCACCTAGTTCGCAGTCCTGTGTGTAGTTTTTTCAGTTGATTTTTACCTTTGAATAGATAAAATCTTGGGATTGAAGTACCAATTGAATTGACACAACATAAAATAGTTATCCACTCCCTACTCTTAGGTAAAATCTTTGGCACATTTCGGCTCCCTCTCTTGGTAATTACCTGCATGCCACAATTCCTCCCTGCCTATAAACCTGTTTCATCACAATTCCATATATGGTCTGCTCCATAAGAATGTTTATCGTAAGCACTAGAAAGTGTGTCATAGAACATTTGCACAACTACAGGGCACAAATTTAATGCTCTATCTCTGTCAAGGCCCTAAGAAGTATACAATACAAGTTCTGGAGACCGCCTTTTTTTAAGCCAAAACCACCATGATTTACTAGGAAACCCATCTTTGAATGGGTTTGGCCTCCCTTGATAGATTTGAGCAACTGTGGATTTGAGTTGTATCAACTCTATCCCATGTCCCAATTGGGCCATCTCTTTACACCACTCAACCACTTCGGCCTCCTCCTCCTCAGTCATAACTGTAAGAGTCCCTCTAAGTTTTGTATGAGTCAATGCATTTATCCAATAATGTATTAATGAGGGAGGAATACCATGTTTTTTTGCAGATTCTTGAACTGAGTATCCATTAAACTCTATGTCGTCAATTGCAACTAACATTTCTTCTTTTCTCCACCCTCTTATAGCACTAATCTTTTTAGTTGAACTTGCCCCTTAGATTTTTGTTGATGGTGGTTCTGTCATTGATGTTGTGTTAACATCAGCTTCAAGCACATGGTCATCCTCAACAATGTTCCTTGGGGCATTGTTGACATTGACATCACCTGTCCTGTCCTCATCAGACGATGTGCATCGCAACTTCTCACCCCTTGTCACTTTCCTGCCATTTCTCCTTGTACGAGCAACATAACTACCTTTTGTCATAGATGCAACAACCTATAAAATTATTTCGTGCATTTAGATAAGAATATTTGTAAATTATGCTTTCATACAAGGAAAAAATACTTCTGCTTTATTACAGGAAATTATCAACATGTATGTTAGTATCCTTGAAAAATTAAATATACAGAATCATTTTGTTGTATGTCTTTAGAATTATCAGTGATTATTGTTTTGATAACTTGTCTTTACACTTAAAATACCATGACTGTATTGATTGGTTTTGTTATGCATTTCCCAATAGAGCTCTTGTTTGGTTTGACTACTTAAAATATTGTTTTGTTGTTTTGTTTTTTCTGTAAGGATGCACTTCTCCATAAATATATCTCTGGCTATCAAGAAGTTATCATTGTCCAAACCAAGCAAGGTATTTAATTTTACCAAGGCTCCAACTTGAGACCCCCTGAAGCACTCTTGATCACAACTTTGCCACCATAACAATTTTTTTCCTCATGTCACTTACAGTTGAAATTTCTAGTCATGTAAACATTCATTTCAACTACAACTCTTATTTTCATCTTGTCTACATATATAAGAGAGGCCATGCCTTTTTCTTAAATCAGGAAAGCATATTATCAATTTGTAAAGTTTTGAGTAATTATTGACCTCATATATCAAATTAGATAAAGTGAATAGGAGTAATGAGGGTGCAGTTTGCCATATTTTCTAGTTTGAGGCTGGTTGTGCCTTCTTTGTGGTCCTTCATTCCGATAGGTTTCTCCTTGTGTATAACAACCTTCCAATAGGGCCCTTCCACTGCTTCTTGTTCATTTTTTTATGTTATTTTCTTCCTTTTACATTGTTTTGTTTACTTTCTGATCATATTTCAACAATGATCTAAACCCCCTTTTCCTTTTCTCCTTTCAACTTTTTCTTCAATTTATTTTGCAGGTCTTGTTTATGCTACCATTATTCTTGATGATGTTTATTATTGGCCTCATACAAGGTTTTCGGTTCCAACACCAAAAGTTGTATTGTAATACTTGACCACTAATTAAGCAACTCATCTGAAGCTTCTGATCTATATTATAGCCAACATAAGGACAATAAATCTATGCTTATCTTCCAATTGGGCCATAGTTTTTGTTTCTTATTATAAAATTTCATTAAGCTTTTGTTAAAAATGATTCTCAGAAAGAAATTTCCTTGTGAAATTATGGTTAAACAAATTTCAATTGAGTTGATCATCATGTTCCTACATATTTTTGCATGATGTCTATATTTGTGTAGAAATTTTATACAAGTATTGGGAGGAGTTTCCAAGACTACCTGTGGTTTGCACAAATTGTCATTGTTTTATCGAGTTTCGTCATGTAAGAGATACAATATGTTACTGATGCATATGAATCAAGCATGAAATGAGGATTTGGATTTGCATTCCAAATTATTAGCATATGACAATAAAAACTATTAGACCATGTATATTGGCCTTCTCTCTTGTAAAAGTGTAAATTGATTTAAATTACTAATTCCATTGATGTATTCATTCTATGTTAAATGCAAGTTTTCTAAAAACCCATCAAATATGTATATCTCACTGTAATTTCCATGTTCTAGTCTTTAAAACGTCATTCTACATTTATTTTCAAGGTGTCATTGTTGCACTCTATTGGTTCAAGTATTGTTGTTTTTCTCATTAGATGAATGGGGAAATTGAACCTATAGAAAACATTTATCTTCATCCTCTATGTCCTCGTATAAAACGATATAAGATGATAGTTTACCGCTTCAAGAATAAAGCGGCATAAGATTTGTAGAAATAATTTTAAAACATCAACTTTTCTTTCCACGCACACCAAGCGAATAAAATCTTATGGGCACATCAATACGTCTATAAGTCTGAACATATAAATAGGTGAATTGTGAAATAAAACTGTAGGTTGTGTGTTGATTTTCATGAAACTGAAACTGTAAGTGAAACTGAATCTGTAAGAACTCAAACTGTAAGAACTGTGATAAATGAAAACAAAACTGTAAGAAAAATGTGTTGTAATTGACATAACTAACCTGGAAATACTAGCCATTGTTTTGTGATGTTTTGTCTTTAAGGTTGCTGATGAGTTTGAAAGCATAACATGCAACTTCAACAATGGTTGAACTTCTTTTATAGTTTTTGGCACTTGAATTTAAATGGTGGACATGGATGGACATGGATTGCAATGGCTTCATTTTGAATGTGGTATGGATTTAATTTGATGTAATCTAATGGTTGGGAATTTGTTATTTGTTGATCCATGTGATTTGTTTTGGGTTGGGTTTCATTTATTGAACATAGGGGGTTTAGTTGTTGAACAACACAACAATTATGGCTGACATACATTCACTTTTATTATGTGCAGGTATGGATATTTATTTGGGATACAAAGCTTTAGTTCTGATGAGTGGGGATTGAAGTGGGTGCTACTTTGTACTTCTGGATTAGACCATTTTGGAAGCATTTATGGTTTTATCTGTTTTCTAGTTGGGTCAATATGGTTTGCACTCTTAAGTATTAAGATACTATTTATGGACAGTTGTCGGCCTAGTCAATGTATTGGGAAATTTTGGACATAAATTAATACTTATTTATACTTAATGTTATTTATCTTTGTTTAAATATTGGTTGCAAAAGTCTCAATTTCTAGTGGTTTGGTGGGACCAGTACTATATCAATCACTGGTCCCTACACAACATTAGACATCTCTCCTCTATGTAATTTGACATCCAATCACAAGCAGGCAGCAACGTTAACATTCCACTGTCTTTCAAAGTCTTTTTCGTTTTCTAAAATTTTGTTGGCGAATTGGAGTGTGTACGTAACATTCATTGATCAGATCATATCATAAAGGAAAAAAAAATATTTTGGAAATTCTCATCATATCTCTACACCACCAAATTATCCACTTAGTTGCCCCTTCTCCTGCATGCACACACGCACACACATACGGGGTCGTGTCTGTGGTCACAATCATAGTGACACTCAATCTCCACGCCACAACTGGGCAACCTAGCAATGTTTTGGTCTGTTGCATATAACCAAAACCAAGTGAGTTAGGATAATGTTATTGTGGTGCGGGTTCCTTAGGTTTTCATGGTGAAGCTTATCCAGCAAAATCCTCTGCACTGAGCTTGAACTTTTGCAGTTGCAACTAAGGTAAAATTGACTTATATTGATTGAAATTTTTAATGTGCTTGAGGAAGGGCGAGCAATTGAGTAATGTGGTTAAATTCTCAAATGGAAATGGGTTGGAATCCACTCTTATAGCAAAGTGGTACCATACCTGCTATGTTGATTCATGACCATGCATGCAGGGAATGGCATGAAGCAAGACATGTTGCAGTTTGCACAATTTGTACCCTCAAAGCACGGGACACAAGCTTTTTAAAAACAACACCAAAACATTTGGATTGACAGGGAGGCCAGTCAACTGTTTACTTTGAATGGCATTAAATCAAAGCACCTGAGCATCTTTTGCACTTGTCCCCAAATCTTGTCTTGCAACTGTAGTGAATAAGATTAGAAAGGTTTTTTTTGTTTTTGTTTTTTTTGGGTGAAATTTTAAACCTATTTTGTTTTAGTTTGAAGGTGATTAGAACTCTTTTTTAACCTGATTTGTTTTAATTTAGAGTATAAAATCTTGATTCTATAATAATAGAAAATTACAAAGAAGATGGCTGGGGAGGTCGAATGTATTCCTTGAAACATACCCTTCGACCTATAAACATGGGTCTAGTTAGCTCGCCAAATCCTTAGATATTTTGAATAATATGAAACAGAGGGTCTTCTAGCCAAAGCTTAAACTTTAGCACAGGCATGGTTGGCCTCCGTCATTTAGTGAGAGTCTAGTTCCCAAACACTGCATCATACTGTATGTGCTGAGTTCCTCTTTAAACATATCCACAAACCCCCTTCTTGGATTTAGATGAAGTCATTTCTCACTTCAGCATTCATGTTCCCAGGCACGCATGCATTGGAGGAGCCAACTTAGGGTTTTGTTTCAGTTGCTTCTACATGACCTCCACATTCGATTTCTATCAAAGAATACAGCTAATTTAATTTCACACTACTAGTTGGAAATCATTTGCAAAGATTGCCTCACAGATTTTGAAAAACTGGTTGTTAGGAATGCATTGCATTCATTTTTTAAATCCTATACTTCCCTTCTTCTATAGTTCCATCTTTGCTTGGCAAAGATGAAACAATGTTTAACCGTAAAAATTATGCCCTTTTAAATCTCCTACACTTCTACTCTCTGTAATTAAAATTGGACCCTTTTAAGTCTCCTACACTTCAACTCTCTGTAATTCCTTCTTTGCTTTGACGCGGATGAAACAACGTTTAACCTTCTAAACTATACCCTTCAAGTGGGCTACATTGTTGATGTCATTGCCAAACTACACCTTGATCTCTTTTAAAGGCAACTATCTATAGTTTGTTCACATCCTTTCTCCCTCTTTTAGAACCATCGGATTGGGGTTTAACTTTTGTTTGGCAGCCTTTTTCTACTATCAAGGATTTGGATTCTTGATATGGATTTGTGGATAGGGTAACACCACTGCTTTCTACCCTTGGGGATGTAATTTATCTACTTTGAGAAGCTCTTTAAGGGTGAAGAGAATAGCTACCAATGGTGAAGATGGGTGATTAAATAGCCTTGCTCACATAGGTAGTCTTGGATTCATGCTCGTGAGTTATTGGGCAAAGATCACCAAATGCAGTTACTTTGGAATGGTTACCAAATTTACAAGAGTTGAACTTCATGTCTGTCTAATTCACCATGCAAATATTTTAAAGGTATTTATCGAAGCAAATATTCTATTTATGTTTTTAATTAGATCATTTATTATTAATATGTATGTTGTATGGTCATATAAGTAATTTATCAATTCCCTGTAGTCTATAGGTTGTACAGAAGAACATGCTGAAAATGATTGAGCATAGAGGTTCATTCTACAATTCAGTATCATTCTACAGCCTAGTATGATGTGTAACACTTTCCTTTCGTCATCAAAATTGAATTTAAATTTTGATAATGTCATCCAAAATAAAAATTATAAAAATAAAAAAAAATAAAAAAATTAGATTACTATACAAAACATTTAAAATAATTTTAGCTCATAAATTTACACGTGAAGAAATTGGTTCCCTCTGGCTCATATTAGATCCATATTTAAGATGGATCTATGTTGTTTATGTTAGCAGGAAAGGTGTGAGACATTTAAAATTTTAATTTTCAATTTTTGATAATTTTAGTGAGAAAGCTTTAAGAAAATTTTGAAATAATATATACTTAGATTTTAGTTTTTTTTTTTCATACAAAATATGATTGCATCATTAATAATTTAATCAGGTCAATCCCATCCAACTCTGGCTGAAAACTATTTTTAAAAACCCTTCTTAGATCAGTATGATACATAGACTATAGCATGTTACTCAAAACGTGTCTTGTATTCATTTACCTTTTTCCCTAAATGAATTTTTTAGATTTTAAGACAGATTTCAAAGAAGATTATGATTACAATTTGATACATTAGGCCCCTTAAATTTAATGTACTGGAGCTCTGAAACATCAGGAAAGGTTTAAAAGGGATTTTCTGAAAAAAATTCAGCCTACTAGATTCAGTTTGGAATTTATATTCAATTTTTCCAATGATGCTTTTCCAAGATTGAGAAATTGGATTACTCAAGGAGATGGGCATTTCCAAGTATTTCAACGAAGTCCAAGATCCCTGTCATGGAAAGAATAGAATTTGGAAACTATATTGTTAAAGATGAGAGTTTAGGTTCCAATCAAGGATTTGAGTTATAATATTATTAACCTTAACTCCTAAGCCATTGATAAAGAAATTGAGGTGGAGGACATTTTTAAATAGCCTAATGATGAGATAGGTGCTTTGTTTAAAGGATGGGTATTTTCAACAAATTGACAGTGATCTAAACATTTCTATTCCCCTAATTATTCTAAACCCTGAAATATTCCTAGAAAGCCTTTTAGCCTAATTTTTGACTTCAAAAGGCTACCATGATGATTGTATAGAAAAGGGGAGATGGGGCGGCGTTTCCTGAAAGCATGAGTCCCTCTAAAGAAAGAGGTGTTAATGCATGTAGCATGATGATACTCATTTGATGAAAGAACAAAATCTAAATTTGAATAAAAAAGAAAATACATAATAAATGTTTTACATTGTTAAAAGCATTGGCCATATCAATTTTAATAATTGTTCCTTTTTTGGTTCTCTCTACTTGAGTGAACAAGCTTGTTCACATGACAATGTTGTTCACCATTTGACACCTTTCCATTTGAAGAAATTTTTTTTCACTCTATTTTCCATAATATTTGTCATGATTTTATAAGAGGAGTTACATAGGGATGTCAGTTGATACTTGGAAAAGGAAGAGAAGCTAACTTCTTTTGAGACGAGGGCGAGAAAAGAGGAATTTGTGCTTCCCCAAAGTTCAAATGATTTTTGAACAAATTGTACTATTATTTTAAAGTCAGTTTAGGTTGGGCTTTAGTCATATTTATAGAACTGTATGATGAATCTATTAGGGACTTGGGGTTTGTGAGGTGTCAGACCCCAAATTGCATTTAAAATCTAGTTCCTCGATTGGTTTTATCAACTCCACATTCTCCTCAAGAGTAGTAACCATTAGAATTTTCTCCAACATAGATGCGATGATTTCTGAGTCTACTCCACCTTGTTCAAAGTACAAAGCTTCAAAGGAAGTCTTTTATCACCGTAAAATTGCTTCATTTTTATTTTTCCTCTATGGACATTCCTTGGGCATTGTTTTTGGCCTTTTTTGATTTACCTTGTCTATTGAAGAATGATGTATTTTTGTCTCCAAACTTCAACCACATACTATGTGATTTGAGCTGCTATATTTCATCTTCATTATTGAGCACCTTATGTTTGAAACGTCATGCGTTCTAATTTTTGTAGCTAATTGATTATATCTTCTTTCCCCATTCTTTTTGGTACAAGGACCAGCTGAGTGTTCAGTTGATGTTTTTCAATTATTGAAGGGATGCAAAAGAATTTTTCCCATACTTTAAGAGTAAGACTCCCAAATGAATAGTAGAGAGCCTGTAACCCATATATGGAATGCTGTTGAGATATTTGTCCACCACCATGGTATCTTGAAGCCATAAAATATTGAATTAGAATGGTTAGGCCTCGAAGTTTTGAGATTCATGAATATGCAAAGTGATGGGCTTAAGATATATAGCTACCAAGGAAATGATTCTAGATGCACGGTAATCTTGCGTCACAAAAAGAAATCATTGTGCACGTGAAATCTATCAAGCCTTGTTTCAGTTACTTGGCCTCAGGTTCTTGTTTGACCAAGTGAATTCTCTTTGGTTTGGTTTTATATCTACTACATTTAACAAGAATATCCTCTGATTCTTCCTCAGAAAGGTGCCTTGATTATATACACCTTCCTTCTTTTAACCTCGTTGTTTAGAATCTTATTGAAATCCCTTGCAATGATGCTCTTATGAGAATGTTTGATTTATTTTAAAGTTAGGAGAGTGTTCTAATAGTTTTATTTTTCCTTGTAGGAAGTCGACATATAGATCTTAAATACATTATAATTGCTTTCTCAATTACTGATGAATGAAAATAATATCCACCATTGAGTATAAAATTATAATATGTGAGATATTATGTGATCAGGAGCTCAGGACCAAGTGTCGTAAAATGGTCAAAAATGAAAGTGCTCAGAACTGATTTGAACCTGAATGACCAGATAGAGCTTGTCCTCCTGATTCCGGCGCCATGAATGGTTCGAAAAACGGTCTCCGTATGAGGAAGTTATGCCAAAAAGAAGAATTTCCCAATAACATTGAATTTTTGAATTTTTTCAAAAAAAATTAAAATAGAATATTCCTTGGAATATTTGTTTTGGGCAACCAATAGTAGGCTACCACATGGCATGCTCCGAGACTGCCACGTGGCCCAATTGACATCATCATGATGTCAGCACAATTTGGGCAAATGTTTAAAATTTTGGTGGGGTTGTGAATTGAACCAACGACCAATCAAACCACATTACAATGCTTTACCAATGCACCACAAGGACTAGACTTGTTTTATGTGTGGAACAAACTTGTGTTAAAGTTTCAATTGGTTAAGGGCGGGGCCCAAGGGGGCCAGCCCCCACGCATATGACCATAGTGAACAGAACCAGGGCATAAACTCCTAACCACCAACACAACAATCAACGATCACGGCTTGGGTATTACGTGGTCACATTTACATTAAACGCGGAAACCACAACCAGTTTACCAACCGTGCCATTAAAGTTTGGCACATAATCCAACGTAGACCGCCTATTCCGAAGATCCCATTCACATGCGCAGGTAACACGACAGTTAGGTGGCAGTTAAGATGGCGGGAATAATGGCAGAGTGCCAAATTTGTGGACTCCCACCATAATTGGCGGAGCTATCTGGACTCTAACTACAGTTAGCTAGAGTGATTCTAGGCCAAATTGGAGGAAATCTTCAATGAGCCATAACTTTGGCTAGGAAAGTCCTTTTTGGATGAATGTTTTTTTATTTTTATTTTGAGTATTTAGATGATTCTGAAGCCATTGGCATAGAGGAGAGAGCAATCAGAGGTCGTTTGCAGGTGTATTTGCTCCGTGGAAGTTCTAGGAGCCACTAAGGCTCAACATTGTGAGAGTTGTATTGGGTTGCAGGTACCCATTGGAGGTGAACCAGTAGTCAATCCTGAAGGATTTGAGTGTTTTGAATCCATTTTTACAGTATATTTCACCTATAGAGGCTTGTATTCAGCTGTATAATCATTTTGAGCTTTTAATCAAAACAAGGACATGCCCATTTGGGAGCCTTGGACCCAGCAGATGTAGCCCAGGAGGGGTGAACTACTTTATCAACTTCTTTTGCATCTATGGTTGAGTTATTTTGCAGAAAAAAAAAATTCGTTTTAGTGTGTTAAACAGTAAAAGGAAATATTCTGCTATACTTAAATGGGTCATGAACAGCTGAAAATTTCATTTGTTTTTAATTGCAAGACATGGACATCTTTTAAACATGTATGTTACTGAATTGAATACCTTGCAAAGCATTTACAAGTAGTTTCAATTTCAGATCAAGTTGGTATCAGAGCATGTTGTTGCTTCTTTGTATCAGAAGCAGTCAAATAAAGCCATAGACAGAGCCTGAAAAGAGCCAGGAAGCCTTCGGAATGCTCTTTTTATAGAATTGCAAAGTAGATAAACGCTCTTTTCAGTCAATCTCTGGTGTAGTTGTCTTTTGATTGTTTTTGTGCAAGGATATTTTGACTGTCTTGCAAGTTTTGATCACAATAACTTGAAAGGTGTCTTAAGCAGTGTTGAAGATTCACTGCTTTACTATTCTGAAAACTGCTTGTTGTTTGAATTTGCATAAGATTGGGGCTAGCCCCTGAATAGCTAAGTCTTGGAGAAGACAAGAAGGAACAAAAAATATTTTCCTTACCCCAAGGACCTCAAGACAATCCGTGAAGCACAAGAAGTTTGATGCAAAACAGGTTGTTTGAATAAGAGTTTGACTCTGCAATCATTTGATTCAGGAATTTGTTACTAGATTCTGAATTTTGCTGAAGCTCTTTTGTTCATTTTTATAATGACAACTTCCATAAGTGAGTTCTTAAAATCATCCGCCTTCACAAGATTATTTGATGAAGGCTTGAAGCAATATTTTTTCATCATGATGAATATGGTGAGATAAATGTATGAAGATGAAAGGTAGAGCTCTAAACTTCAAGAGCAGTTGAATTTCATGAGGGAAGAGAAGCAATTGCTTTCTTACCAATTGCAGGAAATGGGAAGCCAACTTCATATTGCAAACATCAATATGGAAAGGATGCATGAGTTGGAGACACAACTCCTTGTTGCTAAAGAAGCCTTAGCCAAGTATCAGCTTGAAGAAGAGGTAAACAATTCTATTTTGTCTTCAAATTCTTATAAGAATGTTTATGTTGGTTCTTTTGAGAAACATACCAGAGGCATAGGGTCCAAGTTGATGTCCAAAATGGGATATGAAGGAAAATGATTGGGCAAACATGCACAGGGTATAGTTCAGCCAATAATGGTTGAGGCAAGGCCTAAGAATTTGGGTCTTGGCTATGCACAATCTTGTGGAGAAAGTTCCAAAGTAGCCATGAAGGCAATTGAAACGGTTCCTAGAAGGAGTTTCATTTCAAGTTCCCTACCTCAAGTTGGTAAATATTGTATTCTTGGGGAATGCAATAGTTTGAAACATACATTGCAAGAAGAAGGTGTGCATAAGCATGCACTTGAACATGAGAATTGTGAAAGTTATAAAACCATTGAAGGGATTGATAGTGTTCCAAAGGGAGTTTCTTCTTCATTTGATTCATATCCTCATGAAGGTAATGAAGGTGAAAGAGAAAGGTATAAATCTGATTTCAATCATATTTCCTTTGATCATGTAAAGCATGGTAAATTTCCACATAAGCATTGGAAAAGAATTGCATGTTCTTTTTGTGGTTTGGTTAACCATAGTGTTTCTAGATGTTGGACAACAATGGAAACACACAGAAAAATTTTGAAGGAAAGGAGGTAAGAAGCCAAAGTTCCATTAAACAATGCAAATCATGCTGTCAGGAAGATGAACGTGTGTTGCACTTATTGCCATAAGCATGGACATACTAATGAAAGGTGTTGGACTCTGAATCCAACAATGCTTCCACGAAAGTTGAAGAAATTGGAGAAAGAGTATGGCAAGAATGGGAAGGAAGTTTCCATCATTGATATGTGTCAAGATGATACACATGTTGATATCGATGTGTAGTTAATGGAAGCACCTTTGAAATGGATTGGTAATAAATGGTTAGAATTCTTATCCAATTAAATTTGCATGTCTTTTGATTGAATGCATTTCTTTGTTAGGGGAATGCAAGTTGCAGGATGGAAAAGCTAAGTATGAGACTCACTCTATCACAGTGAAAGTTATATTCATTTCAGCTTTGAAAGTACATGTACATGTGATCGAGGATATTGTACTTATGATTGTACTTAAGATAAAGTTGAAGGATAAACTGCATGCATGAGAATGATATGCATGAGCACAGGGATCATGATGATTTCCTTGTATTTTAAACATGTATGTGTGATTAACTTGAAGGGTTGATTACTTTGTTTTTAACTATGCATGTAATGTAATATTGACTTGGAAAAAGTTAATTTGATCTCCAAGATTGTAAAGAGGAGAAACAATGAAGTGTTTCATCTTTGTAAAAGCCTTCTCATTTGGGAGGTAACTCTTCTTTTGGAGCGGAGGTGCCATGGATGGGCATCGCGACAGCTGGCAAGCCCACATGTTTAGAGGAAGATTTCAGCTCATATATGAGCAAGCATCATTGCTGGTTTATGCAAATTTTCAGTTTGTCTGGCGAACAAGCTTGGTCGGGATTCGACAAATAGTTGGCTTATGCAGCGAAAAGTTGCCATGACGATAGTTGGAAAGGGATGACATTTTGGCATCAATATGCTCTTTTGGCTGAACGGAAGAGGATATTTCTATTTTTCAAGTGTTGTACATTTCAATTCAGAGATTCAGTAAGATTTTGGGGACCAAATGCCTTCTCATTTGGGAGGTGTGATTAGGAGCTCAAGACCAAGTGTCGTAAAATGGTCAAAAATGAAAGTGCTCAAAACTGATTTGAACCTGCTGACCGGATAGAACTCTTCCTCCTGATTTCGGCGCTGTGAACGGTTCAAAAAACGGTCTCTGTATGAGGAAGTTATGCCAAAAAGAAGAATTGCCCAATAACATTGAAATTTTGAATTTTAAAAAAAAATTAAAATAGAATATTCCTTGGAATATTTTGTTTTGGGCAACCAATAGCAGGTTGCCACGTGGCATGCCCCGAGACCGCCATGTGGCCCAGATGACATCATCATGACATCAGCATAGTTTGGGCAAACATTTAAAATTTTGGTGGGGTTGTGAATTGAACCCATGACCAGTCAAACCACATTACAACGCTTTACCAATGCACTGTAAGGACTAGACTTGTTTAATGTGTGGAACAAACTTGTGTTAAAGTTTGAATTGCTTAAGGGCGGGGCCCAAGGGGGCCAGTCCCCACGGATATGACCATAGTGCGCAAAACCAGGGCATAAACTCCTAACCGCCAGCACAACAATCAACGGTCACGGCTTGGGTATTACGTCGTCACATTTACGTTAAATGCGGAAACCAGAACCAGTTTACCAACCTTGCCATTAATGTTTGGCACATAATCCAATGTAGACCGCCTATTCCGAAGATCCCGTTGACATGCGCTGGTAACACGACAGTTAGGTGGCAGTTAAGATGGCGGGAATAATGGCGGAGCGCCAAATTTGGTCGGTCCCGCCATAATTGGCGGAGCTATCTGGACTCTAACTATAGTTATCTGGAGTGATTCTAGGCCAAATTGGAGGAAATCTTCAATGAGCCATAACTTTGGCTAGGAAAGTCCTTTTTGGATGAATTTGTTTTTGATTTTTAGTATTCAGATGATTCTGAAGCCATTGGCACAGGGGAGAGAGCAATCATAGGTCGTTTGTAGGTGTATTTGCTCCGTGGAACTTCTAGGAGCCACCAAGGCTCAGCATTGTGAGAGTTGTATTGGGTTGTAGGTACCCATTGGAGGTGAACCAGTAGTCAATCCTAAAGGATTTGAGTGTTTTGAATCCATTTTTACAGTCTATTTCACTTGTAGAGGCTTGTATTCAGTTGTACAATCATTTTGAGCTTTTAATCAAAACGAGGACATGCCCATTTCGGAGCCTTGGACCCATCAGATGTAGCCCAGGAGGGGTGAACTGCTTTATCAACTTCTTTTGCATCTGTGGTTGAGTTATTTTATAGAACAAATTCATTTTAGTGTGTTAAACAGTAAAAGGAAATAATTCTGCTATACTTAAATGGGTCATGAATCACTGAAAATTTCATTTGTTTTTAACTACAAGACATGGACATCTTTTAAACGTGTATGTTACTGAATTGAATACCTTGCAAAGCATTTACAAGTAGTTTCAATTTTAGATCATTATGTTATGAGAAACAGAAACAAAATGAAACGAGAAACAACAACAGGATGAGAAACATAGTTTGGAGGTTACACATTCAAGAAACAAGGAGAGAGAAAAAAAAGTATGAAAAACATAGAACAAAGCATTGATCATTAATATTCTCGAACACTATGGTTCATAGGTCGTTACTCATGGGCTTTAGCTACTCACCTGCACCATTCCTTAATACTTATAGTGATCAACACAACTTCCATCATTCACATGGGCCATTCTTGAATACCCATGTCTGATCGTCTAGGCTAGCAAATAGAATAGTGAACAAACCCTCTGCTAGATCCTTAGAAATTTTAGAATGAGTACATGATTCCACATACATTGTATATATTCTTGGATACATTGTATATATTATGATCTGACTTGGGTGGACCTCAAATTTGGGTTTTATTGTAACATTTGCCACACAACCACTAGGTTATTGGTTTTGTGGTTAAGTAACAAGATGGTGGAAATTGAGTTGATCTCCATTAGCTATAAAGCCAAAAGTAGAGAGTTGTCTGGAACTATTGCTAGGTAATTTATGAAAAAACCACCTTTCACTAAATTATTTAATAACTAATTTATAAAAATAATATATATAATAATAATTTATAAAAATATATAAAATAATCTTATACAATACTATTTAAATTTATAATTTTGTAAAAAACACACTTTTTTAAATGTTAAATACAGTCGATAAATCTACTTTTAAATAAACACAAAAATAAAAATAAAGAAAAAAATAACCAAAAAAAATTGAAAAAACTTAACAATAGGTTAAACTACACGAGTCGCTGCAATTAAAAAATAACATAACTTTAACAAAAGAAAACCCTAAATGATCAACCTTGTTAAGGGTATATTAAGCACTATTGCAATGTGTTGTCAGTGGGGAGAACCCCACACTATTTGCAACAAACCTGATCCATTATATATGGTTGATATTTTCCATATATATCTTACAGAATATAAAGCACTGCCTCTCCAGCCACATATACGAGCTTAACACTGCCAAGGTTGGACTTCCATTAAGATTCTACTTCGAACCGTAGACTATGAAATGTCTTTGAAATCCATCTAAAAACAAAACTCGACTGTTTATGATTCACGTCAACATGCATTCAGGAAAATACCCACATTGCAAATGAACCAGATTAACGTTTTTCATAAAACAAAGATTGGACTTCCATTAAGATTCTACTTCAAACTATAGATTATGAAATGTCTTCGAAAACTATCTACAAAACCAAACTCGGCTATTTATGATTCATGTCGACGTGCAATTAGGAAGATACCCACATTATAAATGAACCAAATTAACATTTTCCATAAAACCATTTCAAGAAATGAACCACTTTTGAAAAAACTAGTTTCGTGCATTAAAAACAAAAACAACCATAAAAAACGTCGTTTTTTGTACCGTTCCATTTTTTATACGTTTGTTTTGGGAAAAGAAGACTTCTGTTCCATTTCTAGTAACAAAGGTGAGATCCAAAAGTAAGAGAAGCTCCATTTGAGCTAGATGCTATGTCATCACACTTGCTCCATTGCTACATGCATGTTTTTAAGGCCTCAAAATCTTTCAACTTGGTCCCATAGTGAAGAGAACTATATATTTTTTAGATTTAATTAAATTTTTTCAATGCTTCTTTATATGGACTACATAGTTCTCTCCAAATCCAGGGGATTATGTCCATTTAACTTGGGGTTTTTAGCTACCACCTTGTGATGGAGCACATTGACACTAGATTTTTGTCATTTCTAGGTCCAGCTACTAAAGTCTTTTCTATAGTGGTTTGGATCTCTAGAATATTTTCTTCGTTTGTTGTTTTTTCTGTTTCTTTTGTTGGCTTGTTGCCAAATTTCTTGGGTAAGTTTTCTTGTGTTTACTCTGCTTTGAGTTCTTCTAACTGCTAATGGGCCTTTTTGATGGTAATAACGGCGGTAGAAAATTGCTTCTTATATGGAATTATTCCATATAAGGATCAATATTTAAATCAGATTTAAGGATCAATATTGCTCATAAACCTATTTCTATCCATGAAGATCTCATATCTGTTTTAAGGATTAATGTAGATGGCCTGAATTTCCATGGCATTATAAAAGAGGAAAATTCAGATTCTAAGAATCTTTTGGAATAAATGGAGCAAATGTCATGTGAGGATGAAAATAGACTCAATCGTAGTCCAGATAGGACTAATATTGATAGTGAGCATATTTTGGTCTGTGAGAATCTAATATCTAATTTAAGGATCAATATAGATGACCTAAATTCCTGTGACATTATAAAAAAGGAAAATTCAAATTATGAGAATCATTGGAAAGTAATGGAGAATATGTCATATGGGGATGAAAGTAATTTCAATGTTAGTCCAGATAGGAGTAATACTGATTGTAAGCCTACTTTTACAGCTAAAAGTGAGTCCACAAAGAAAAAATTAATGGACAATAACATCAAAAAAAAATTTCAATAGGTCTCTGCAAGCATAGAATCTGAAAATGTTAAACCCTCAATTCCTATCTTGGCTAGATGGTCTACATTAGAGAAGAAAATTGAAGTCCATGAAGATATGATATCAGATTTAAGGATCAATGTTGTTGAATTGAATTTTGATATAATTTTAAAAGAAGAAAACACGGACCTCAACAATCTTTGGAAAGAAATGGAGCAGATTTCACCTAGGCATCTACTTCTATCAGCAAGCATGGTATGTGATAAAACTACCATACTTATCTGCTTGGAAATATTATTCCTTATTTTTACTTTGAATACACTGCTGGTAAGTCTACTGATTTTATACGTGTACTTTAAAATATGAAGGCATGTGATATGCTTTATGTGGTTACAATTCATGAAATCTAATAGTGCAAAATGCTTCCCACCTCCCCTTCCCTTACCCCAAACCCATAGAAGATAAGATCTTCATGCACTTAAGAATGAAAATTTTCAAATAGTGGTTGGAAGGATGTTCTTGAAATGGATAGAGGAAATTGATCTATAACTTGCATGGTTGCTTGGATACAAGTGCACTTAAACTCGCATTATTTCAACTTTCTAGTTATCAATGAACTAAGAGGCAAAATATCCCATGGGAGGTTTCTGTTGTAGCATCGTCAATTACTCTTTTCTAAGTGTCAACAATTTTATGGGTGGTTATTGGTTTTGCCATTATCGAATTTTATGATAAATTTGTTAATATCGAAATTGAAATTTCAGCAATGCCAAGTGGCACTGAAAGTCTTGCAATGGCCTGAAAAAATGAAGAGATTGCCTCATTTTTTTTTTCCTTTTTCCACATTTACTTCCATTTCAATGCAACTCTAAAAACTAGGGATTTCAACAAAGTAGGTTAGAATAAGATTTTCATCTACCGTTTTTCTTCAATGTATATATTATCCGCATTCCATGTACACTACCATTTTTTTCTATTTCCTTGAATCTTTCCATATTCAGATCTCATCTATGACCATTATATTTCATATGTGAGTGTGAAGAATAGGACATGAAGAATATTTAGCAAGACTTCTGGAAAGCAAAATATTTCACTAGATAATGTTTGTTTGTCAGCATAGTAATAACTCGTAGAAACACACAATCATGGACAGTTACTGTTCAACTTTGGACACGGTTCCAGACTAAAACTCCACTCATTATCCAATCTCCAACTACTCTTAGAAGTGGGTTACTTGGTGCAAGGATTCACAACCATATATATATATATGAGGACAATTCAAAATATGATTAGTATGAGTTCAGTTAAAGAAATTAGACTAGAAATAGGCAATGCAAGAGAGAAAAGACACCATTAGGCGTCTAAATCTAGAAATTACCATACATCTAATATTCAGTAGTCTCCAGATTATGTTGTAAGTAGCATGTGATTGCAAGGAACATCTTGGAGAAGACACTATGATTGCATATGATAGTTTTGAGAAATTTAAGGCATCCTATCTTTTGAAGGGAAAAAAAGGTCTGTAACTTTTGTTTGATTCCAGTTTTACTTGTAATTCTTCAGTGTTTTAAGCATTTTCCTTTATTTGGTTTTCCCTACTTCTTAGTGGTTTTAGATAGGCCCCATCTTGCAAACATCAAAATATAGTAAAGCCTGGAAACCATGTGTATTCAATTAAGAATGTGGTTCCAGCTTGTGAAAGCATTCTGGACACCAAAAGCTTAACAGTTTCTGCCCTTTTTGGAGACCACTAAGGATATTTGTCTATGGTCTCAGCAGGCCATTGGATGCATATTCTATGTCTAACAAAATCATTTATAAAATAAGGAGAAATAAAGAGGTTTTCTGTTTGTCAAAAATATTTTTAGTCTATTATTGAGCAACTTCTTATGGTATGAGCTATGTGAAGGAATGAGTGTTACCCACCAAAAAGTGGGTGATCAATAAAATAAAAAAATCTCGTCCTTATACAGCTAGCCAACCAACATACCTATTGATCATTACATTCCATGATGCCAAGGTTAGTCATCTTTTTTGGCAGGTAAATCAACCATTTTGTAATCATCTGCCGTCAATTGATGTTTCGTGCATACTAATAAGAATCAAGGGATGATCTGGGTGATTGACTGATCTTGATTGTATTTTTGTTCCCTTACTTCACCTAGGAGGTTATCCTTTGACTGTAATCTAGTGGGACCTCCTCTGAGACCTTAGGGTTTTAGGAACGACACCACTGGGGATGCTTTGATTGAAGTAGGAAGGACACCACTAGGGACACTTTCCATATTTCCCATTATTCTATTTCCATTATTTGGGCTGGTGGTCATTGGTCATGGGGATTGGCACCCTCTCATCCTCATGCTTGATTATGGATAATAAAAGTTTGTCTTGAAGGTTGATGTAGTGAAAATAGAGTTAAAAGCATAAGAAAGCCATAGTGAAATTAAAAGATAAAATGTAAAAAATAGTTCGGACATTTGATTAGTACGTGGCAAAAGTGTAATATTCCGAATGGGGAAATTATGGGTATTTTCCTGAAATGCCTCTTGAAAAACATCTTCACAACCAAATTCTCAAAAATTTAACAAAACATTGCCATGTAAACTAAAGCAATTAGCATGCGGCAAACAAGTACACGATAAACTGGAAAACAATCTCAACTTTATTGTTATAAGAAATGGGGTTACATGTAGATAAACTAAGAATAGATGAAACTAAAGGTTGGCCTCAAAGATAATTTGTTGCACTATACTGGCCCTCCAAACTTACACGAACTGCACAACAAATCTCTCTTGTGAATTTTGGATGAATTCACCTAGGGGAGTTGGGTACTCGCCCAATCCTACTAAGTCACCCAAGGGTTTTCATCCCAAGGCTACAAATGAAATAGAGAACCATGTTTTCAAACCTCTCACACAAGAACAAATATCAAGTCCAAGATATCCTCTAATGGCCTCCTCTTTTGTAGATTTGATGGACCCCTCTAGAAGCTCCTATTTTATTATTATTTTAATCAGTGAGCACATTTCCCTCTTTTTATTTTAATTAAGAATATATTTTTTAATGTGGGAAAATGGTTAATTGGCCACCATACCTCCTTAGGCCACTAAAAATCACTTCTAACTATCCCATCCTATAGATCTTTTCATTTCAGTTCCAACGAGCTATTACAATAAGGTGTTATGTCAATTATTCCTCTCAGAATGCCATCTTAAGCATAATTAATTGAGTGAGGCACAATAATAACCCCTATGAAATTTGTATCTATTGCAACAACTAGAAATTATTCTCCTAACTAAAATTTTAATTATGTAGTGTATTTGTTCCTGTAAACAATGAATAAAATCGCAACTGCAATTTTCACCATAAGAATACTGCGAAAAATAAAATATTGAAAACTGAGAAATTCTAGCACACACACAAGAATTTTGACACAATTATTTTTGAACAATTATCTTTGGAAAAAAACCAATGCGGGAAAACTGATGCAATAAATGAGGGTTTTATTGTTATGCTTCAACAACAAATCTAAGTACAATAATTTAGATGCCCAACTGATAATCTAATCTGAGGAAAATAATGGCAAAATTTTTGTGAGAATTTTCTCTCACCCCACAACTAATTCTTGACACTGAAATTACATCCCTAGCCTTTGCGTTGGGCCTCCTGCATCACCCTCTACGTAGAGCTTACTTTGGCCCTTTGAGAATTTTGGCCTTCCTTTCTTTGCCTCTTCTGAGGACTGGAAACCTTCCTCCTGGAATGCTGCTTCCCTCTCTAGCACCTGCTTCTCACCCTTTCGGTCTGTCTTCTCTACTAAGTTACTGCTACTGGGAAAATATAGCTGCTTGGGCAACTGAGTATCTGCATTGGTTTGTTCTCCATCACCTCATCGACCTCCTTTTATAATCCACTGTTGGAGCACCAACAACCAAAATTAAAACATAATTGATGGCTAGGATCATTTCTGGATTGATCCATGTGAGATTCTAGATGATTCTCACCTTATCTCAATTAATATTGATTAATTAACCATATTCCCTAAGTTTGCACTTAGGAAATATTTAAAAAATGGTTAATAATCTAATTATAACACTTCTAGGCTGAATTTCTAGAAACAATTTTTGGGTTTTGGAGATCTCATGTATTCTAGCCCCTCCATCAAATTTCCTAGCTTGAACACATTTGATGCTACAAAAATGAATACTCACTCTTAGCGAGGAATGTGTTCTAGTGTTGCACATCCTACCACAAGACCCTGCCTTTGCATCATCTTCTATCACATTGTTGATGTCTAGTTGCTGCTGCCTATAAACCATTGTGCAACTCTGATATATGTTGTTGTTGAACCCTGGTGTATTGCTACCAACACTGCATCTGTAATGCAACTCCCTCTCATCTATTGTTGCTGCAACTGAGAATCATCCAAAGTAACCTGTCCCTGCTACTCAAACGAGTTCTCCACCATACCCATATGTTCCTTGAAATAGACAAACTTAGCTCTCCCTAGAGATTTCGCAAGTATATCTGCAACCTTCTTTTCTGTGTGAACATATTGTAGCTAGACTGCTCTACGTTGTACACAATCTTTGATAAAATGGCATTGAATATCGATGCACTTCAACCTATCATGAAATATGTGAATCCCAAAGAGCTTTATGCAGAGTAAACACTAGAATTTCATAGAGTTTTATGTGACTCTGATTATCACACTAGATACTGGTCACCTCCATCCTTTACCTAAACAAGCTTACTAGCAGCTTCCGAAGACACATAGCTTTGCACATAGTTGTGTTGGCTGCAATATCCTTTGCTTTTGTAGTGCTTAGTGCTACTGACTTATGCTTCCTGCTACACCAAGAAACCATCACTGATCCAACACTAAATCAGTACCTGGAGGTACTTTTCCTGGCCACTGAACTGTTTGCCCAATCTGCATTTGTGTACCCACAAAATCTGACGTTCTAATGTCCCAAATATTATATTTTGCTAAATTTGCAAAAATCAAACTCAACCCAAATTTCAACACTAAATTATCATTCATTCAATAGAAGGTTGCAACGTCAATTAAAACAAATGAAGCACTGTAATCTAATGACACAATGAATAGGAAATTTCTCAGCTTTTATTATAATGCATGAAATGGGGTTACATGCATATACAAGCAAAATTTTTGAGATGAACATTAGCCTCGTGGATAATATGTTGCACTGCTTCGGACTCCCAAACTGAACTAAACTACCATTTCTATGCTCTCCTATGAATTCTAGATGAATTCACGAAGGGGAGATGGGTGCTTTCCCAATCTCACTAAATCACATGAGTGTTTGCCATCTTGGAGTCACCAAGGAAGTAGTGAACCAAGTTCCCAACCTCTCATACAAGAAGAAATATCAAATTCAAGATGTCCTCCAACAGTCTTCTCCTCCTCTTTTATAGATCTCATGGACCCCTCTAGAACCTCCTATTTTATTATTATTTTAATCATCCAACACTTTTCCCTCTTTTATTTAAATTAAAATATTATTTTTAATGCAGGAAAAGGGTAAATTGGTCACCATGTCTCCTCGGGTAACTGAAAATCACATCCAACCATCCCATATTGTAGATTTTCTCACTTCTATTCCAATGAGCTATTACAGTAAGGTTTTTTGTAAATTATTCCTCCCGGAATGGCACATTAAGCGTAATTAATTGAGGCAGGCCCAATAATAACTTTCTTTTTTGAAAGTTTTTGGAATGAACTGGAACGAAAGGTAAATTGTGCAGATGATGAAATTTCCCAAGCGAATGCCATCGAACCTCATAAAAACTCCTCAAAACCCCTCCAAAAGCACCTAGGCCTACTGATGACACCAAGCTACACCTGAGACTTATGTGCCCCCATCTCTGAAAGTCCATCATAATCATGTCATAAGGAACACCACAAAAATGAACATTACAAATCCACTTGCCCCAAGATTTCTTGCCCTCAAGCAATCCAAACTTATGGACCAATTTGGTGGCCTAATGCCTGGATCCCATACGAACCACTCGGTGACGCTCTGCCTCTGTGTCAACCCACCATGAATGGACTCCTTAATGCCCAGATCCCAGACCAATCTCTAACTAAAGTTGTCATCAAAAAATGCTCTTGGATCCTAATGCCACCAAGAGCAAGAATCGAGACTCCATTACTCTTGCTGTGCTATAACTCCAATCATGAGTGTTGCTCCATCTACCGTATACTAACTCATCACCTCTCTCCAATCCAACCCTTGGCATAGCCCAAGGTCAACCTCACCATGGTGATGTTGTGATGAGATAATGATGAGTAGCCAACCTACATCTTGCTTCCAACTTAAGCATGTAGTGTCCCTCACCTCTAAGGGCTCCTGTAGTACAATGCTCTTGACTAAAAATGATACTCCATCAATAGGGTACCAGCTCATGATCTCTCGCCAATCCAATGCATGAACACCCATGTAAGGTACAAGTTTACTAGGCTAATATGGGTCCCTACTCAAATCAGAATGCTTTGCATGGTCAATCAACAAGATTTGTTTGAGGAAACCTGCCCCTCTCTCTATAGTATGCAAAACTGGACAAGATGTGCTCAAACCCTATCTATATACTCTTGGAGAGGGTTGTGGCTTGGAAACACTGCAGCTCTACTGGCTGCCACTGTGTCTATCTACAGCTCATCAATGGGTAGGCCCAAAGATGGACGCACCACCATATCCAACAGAGTCTCTCTCATCTGTTTGGAAGCTCCACGCTTCTCTGGTTTACTCTTCACCTACAAAACTATCCTCTAAGGTCCTAATGCCTCTTGATGACCAATATCTGCAAATAATACTTCCTTCCTGGTTGCCTGCACATCTTCTTACTCATCTCCTATGGTTGGCCCCAACACTGCTTGCTCCTCCATCATGGGCTCAACATGAGCCACTAGTTGACTCTCCAAAAATGGCCCATCGTGCACACTATGTGTATCATCTGACTCATGCTCCTCTATGTGCTCTCTATGCTGAAACATCACCGAATCATCTGCTCCCTGATCTCCTTTCCTCATTGGAACACTCAGTTTCTTGTCATACTCCTCTACCACACATGGATGCATATTTGAGCTACTTTCATAACCTCCACATGATTTCTCATGGTCATTAAGGGCATCCCCATAAGAACCCATGGGCGCAACTAAAAAAGAAGAATCCTTAACTAGAAAGTCAATAGGACCTCCTCTTGATCTATCTCAGCCATCTCCTCAGTGTCACTCAAGCATGAGTGGTCAGGTCCCCAAGGTCCTTTGCAAAGAAAGCAAAGTCCCTTCCTCCTCAACTCATTCTTGCCACATGATCCCCCAAACCAGAGCAACTTCGCCCTGGTCAACTATCTCCTGAACAACCCAATGTTCTACTTAACCGACCTTTCGGTTAGCTCATAAGAAGATGGTGAAATTGATTGTTCCTTCCTCCAAATGGCCAATAACTCAGATTACATCTTCTTGCAAATGGCATCACGGTCTCCCATAACTAAAGACAAAATGGACAACATGTTTGTTTTGACTGTGTAAGGATGATGTTTCTTAATGCTAAAGAAGCATCAGAGCATTTTATGGATCAAATCATCACACCCCATTCAAACATGATTACATATGTTCTAAATATGGCCATGATTTGCAAAACCTCAAGCTTCTTTCCAAATGTAGAACTTGCACTGTTGTACGAGTTCTAGAAAGTCTCTACTATCAACTTGAAAACTCTCCTCATAACATCATCATTGAGAGGAGGTATAGGTGCGGTCAGTCTATGTTACTAAGACAAGATGCAACTGGAAGTCTAACCCCTTCACAAGGTTCCTCCAAGAACTTGGGTTATATGAGAGCAAACATAGTTAGTCTTAGAGACCAAATGAGTTTCTTCCTTTCTAACTGGTTCACTTCGGAAAGGAGTGCATCTAGTTCATCTAGTTTGAAAAATACTTTCCATGTGAGCCTGATGTGCTTCAAATCTTCCCAATTTTAATTATTTTGTGCCCTATTTCTTACTTATTCTACACATCTTTAGGTTGTTCTCTTTGAAGAATGGATTAAACCCCCTTTGAGAATGGTCTGTTGTTTGCTACTGCTAGGTTATTAAGGAAGTTTATGAATGTCTTATCTATTTTTTTTTAATAACTGAAGAGGGAAAAGGACATTAAGTTGACTCATATAAGATTTTAACAACATCATGACAATGGTACACCATAATAGTAGTGTGACTAGACCACTCATATACACCTAGTCTTACCCCTTATGTCACAGGGTTCGCCAAATTTGAACATTGAGGTTCGAAATTTGGTAAACCCAAAAAAAAGTTCAAATTCGTTCCGGTTCGGCGAACTTGATATTCGAACCTCAAATTCGAACCTCAACGAATTCAAACTTGAATGTGAACCTGAAGATGAACCTAAAGCCATTTTTTTTTTTAATTTGCTGTTTGAGGTTGAGTTCGAGTTGTTTTTGTTAGTGGTTTTAAGGTTTATGAGAAAAACCATATCAGCACATGGTTTTCTCTTGTTTCACTTACCGCCACTTAGTTTCCTGTGGTGGCCACTGGTTTGGTTTTATTTACCATAGTTGTTGATAGATTTTCACAAGCCAAATTCAATTTAAGTGTATTCGCTCTATTGTGCACAGTGTTACTGTTGCCTATTTTATTGTCTACAATTTCCTGAATTCAATTTCTAGATGCTGCTTATCCCTGTCACCCTAGAGCATGAAAGTGAATAATGGTCATTGATTTATGGCTGGTGGGTGCTCACTGCTACACACATATAGCTTTATGATTGATTTTGATTTTATGTTATATATATATATATATAATATATATATATATATATATAATATATATATATATATATATATATATATATATATATATATATCTGTGTGTGGTGTGTGTGTGTGTTGAAAAATATGTATCCTCTAACTTAAAGTCAAACCTGATACCAACCTCATCGAAAGATTTGAATTCAAATCGACCTTAATTGTTGTCGAACTTGAATTCGAAGCCAAACCCAAACTGTGTGATGTAGCTTACCCCTAACAGGTAAATTTTTGGTACACAAGATTTGCTTTCCTTATACAAACAATATATAGCAGAAACACAAGTCTTCAAGCTCAAAATTTTGTCATACAATAACACTCAGCAACAATAACTCTTTTGGTCACAAATCAAATGAGAATCTTCAAACCCTAGCTCTAACAAGTTCAACCATACATTAAGACACTTCATACTTGGACATACCTATGAAACCTCTTATAGTAACAACAATTAAATACCTCTGACCTCAAGGACTTAATCACAGAGTTCATCTTAGCGAATTGGCCACTCACAACAAGATATTGAATTCCAACAACAAAAATAGCTTTAGAGAGAGTACAATGTAATGAACCTGGAACTTTGTACAACCTGGGTAATGTAGGATGACCAGAACTGCAACAAGCAATCGATTCGTCCCCATTTCAACAAAAAACTTGTTCTTGGAAACAATGATAGTAAACAACATATAATCAAGCGATTTGTATGCCAATAATACAAGTTAATACTTGAAAATATATTATGCAACATTTAATTTCCCTGTCCAAAGCCCGAGACACAAGATAGGCAGCCTCTGTAACAGCCACGATCCTCTGATTGCACACTGATTGTACACTATTAAAACCATTTTTTGTTGCAAGAATACAACAACAAGAACGGTGTCTTCCAACTCCCCATGTACCTGCAACAAATGGAATTGTGTCACATTTTATCATGGCTACAACATCTCTAGGAGTTTATATTCTACTCATTGGTCATAGGAACAACCCTCCACCTGTCTTGATAAGCCTGAGATGGCCCAACGATCCACTTCAATGATCACTTTGGAAGTCAAAATTTCGTCCACGATCATCCAACGCTCAACGTTCCACCCATGAAACTGAATCTGCCTTCTATCGCACATTGAAACACCAAATCATCATTTTTGAATCGATTTGTTGTTCAATTGTATACCCATGTTTACTATGCTAGCCTCCCCTTTTTCCACGACTTCTAGGAGATGGATCATGCTCTCACAACATTCACACCGACCTATTGGAAACCACTGACATTCAATCTCTCTGTCAATCGACTAGGAGGCAAACATTTGATTTTTCAAGAACAAACCGAGACCTAATTCCTGAAGCAAAATAAACTAGATATCTAAAGCTCAGAAGTCAAGTCTATCGACATAGAATCATTACCAAAAAATTAAAAATGAAATCATTCTCCCCTTGAGCAATCTTGGTCATTTGATTTGACTTGGTTAATGGTTGATAGATCGCATCCTCCACATGTGGCTATGTCTTGTTCTTATGGGACCAACCTGCAGCCATTTAATTCTTGTATGGTTGTGCATATACCATTTTAAACCAAAAGGATCTCACACAGGAGGTTAACTCTTCATCAATTGTGATGGGGAACCAATGTGATGGTCATCAAAATAAAATTGATGCCACCTGTCAAAATAGACCTTTGACAATTTGGGATTAAAACCCTTAGGATGGTAGGATGCACAGCTCTGATAACACTGTGATGTCTCAAATGAGATATTTTTCTAAATTTGTAGAAATCATACTCAACCCAAATTTCATAATTAAATTATCATTCATTCAACAAAATATTGCCATGTAAAATAAAACAAACAGAGTATTGTGACCTAATAACAAAATGAACAGGAAAATTCTCAGTTTTTATTATAATGGATGAACTGGGGTTACATGCATATAAAACTAAAATAGCTAAGATAAACGCTAGCCTCTAAGATAATCTGTTGCACTGCTCCAGCCTCCCAAACTGAACTGAACTGCCACTGCTAATCTCTCCCGTGATTTTTGCATGAATTCACCAAGGGGAGATGGGTGCTCGCCCAATCTCACTAAATCACCCAAGGGTTTCCGTCCTGGGGCTACCAAGGAAGTAAAGAACCGAGTTCCCAAACTCTCATACAAGAAGAAATATCAAATCCAAGATGTCGTCCAATGGTCTTCTCCTCCTCTTTTATGGATCTAATGGACCCCTCTAGAATCTCCTATTCTATTATTATTTTAATCATGGAGCACTTTTCCCTCATTTATTTCAATTAAAATATTCTTTTTAATGTGGGAAAAGGGTAAATTGACCACCATGTCTCCTCGGGCATTGAAACTCACATCTAACCATCCCATCTTATAGATTTTCTCACTTTGGTTCCAACGAGCTATTACACTATGGTGTTCTTTCAAGTATTCCTCTCAGAATGCCACCTTAAGCATAATTAATTGAGTTAGGCCCAATAATAAATCTGTTTTTTGAAAGTTGTCGGAATGCACCTGAACGAAAGAAAAAATGTGTGGATGATTAAATATACCAAGAGAATGTTACCACACCTCATACAAACTCCTCAAAACCCCTCCAAAAGCCCCTGGGCATGTTGATGACACCAACCCGCACCTATGACCTGCATGCCCCCAACTCTGAAAGTCCATCCTAACCATGTCATAAGGAACACCACTAAAAGGAACATTACAGATGTCATCCCCTCAAGTATATCTCAACCCATACTCGACTGTGTCATGAACATACCTCAGAATATGCCTCATTGCTACCCAATGTACCATCTTCGACTCTACCATGAATTGACTTAGGGTATTGGCTGCGAAGCAAATATCTGGCCTAGTGTGACCAAATAAATGAGAGACCCAATAAGTCATCTATACAAGGTAGGGTCGACATCCTATTCATTTGATGCATCTATCTTCTTCCAGTTGGCGATCGTGGGTGTAGATATGGGTCTACAATATTGCATTCTAAACCTCTTCAGAATATCTGTAGCGTATCTTCCTTACCCAAGGATGATCTCCACATCCTTCTACCACACTTCCAATCCTAGGAAATAGTGCATCAACCCCAAATCCTTCATGTCAACCTCTGCTGTCAAGTTCCTATTCTAGTCCTCTATGAGCCCTGATGATCCAGTCAAAAAGAGATCATCCACATACAAAACTAGAATGAGTGACTCACCCTCTACCATCAAATAGTAAAGGTTGGGATGTATGTCGCTCTTGATGAATCCCTTCTACTGTAAGTCACTGTCAATCCTACCATACCATTCCCTAGGAACCTACTTGAGTCCATATAAATATTTCTTCAATATGCACACATGAGTTCACCTCTGATGAGTCTCAAAGTCCTTTGGCTATTCCATGTACTCTTCTTCCTCTATCACCCCGTTCAAGAAGGTTGTATTAACGTCCATTTGGTGATTCTGCCATCCCATCTGAGCTTCTAGGGACATAACTAATCGAATAAAAGTGTATCTGGAAACTAGGGCAAAGGTCTCCTCATAATCTATCCGTTCTTTTTGTGCACACCCCTTTGCCACAAACCTACCCTTGTACTTTTCCACACTGTCTTCTGCAACATATTTGATCTTGTAGATGTATCTAGAACTTACAATTGATCTATATTCCGGCCTTGGAACTACCTCTCAAACATCATTTGTTGTGATAGAGCTATACTCTTCTACAATGGCATCTACTGAGACTTGATGATGTGTGGCCTCCTGAAAGTTAGAAGGTTCTGCAACCCGTGCCACCAAAGTTTTGTACATGTCAAGCTATTTGCTCTGTCTTTTGTTTGTCCTAGGAGTTCCAATAAATTTCTCTTCATCTCTAAATGTCTAATGAACCTCTCTTCTCACTCAACCACTAGTCATGGGAGGTTCAGCCAACTCCTCCTCATCTTGCCTCTACTACTCTAGTTGCTGAGAACTCCCCGGATTTCCTGCACTTGAGGAAATACTAGTACTTGTCATAGTACTCGATCCTTATGACTGTCTTGAGCTGATTCTCTTTCAAAGGAAGGTTTGAAGATGCACACAAGCCAAGTTTTAAATATTGCAGTCTTGGATGTGGAGGTCATGGATCAAATAAACATACACTCTTAACAACTTCAACTTTCTTCTTGTTATTATCACGTAGGTCTTTTGGTTTTTGATTTTTTTTTTTTTTGATTTTCTCTATTTTTGAGTAAAGGATTACAGCATTGTAAGAAACATATGATCAAGATATTCAAAGAAAGGTGTATTTTTTGTAAGCAACACTAGAGGGCATAGATAAAAGGTATACATACTCGAAGGAAAGGAAAACAATTTCTCCTTCATATGAGAAGGTAGGAAGACAATGAACATAATAGTCAGAAACATGTATATTCATTTTCTATAAATATAAAATCTATTTTTCTTATGAAAAAATGTTTGGTTAATTATGAATTAGTTAATTAGGAATATTAGAATTAACATTAGGGGTGGTAGGAGGGAGATGGGTGCTTTATGATGCCAAAGAAACTAAAGTTCTAAAGTATTCATGGAGTTTAGGACATTTGATGAACAACTAATGCCTTCAATTGGCTAAAGAAATCAAGTCCATTCACACACATTTTTGGGAGATTCTCTTATCATACTTTAGCTTTTCATCAAGGGGTCCAACCCAAAGGAGAAATCTTTAGACATCCTTATGAAAAGAACAAGAAAATTGGCAGAAACAATACCTTCAATGGCATATTTTCATGTTCTTTGTTCCTTGAATAGAGAGGCCGATTATTTACCGAATGAAGGTTGTAAATTGGGGTTGGGCGAGTTGAGAGTAAATGGGATTTTTAGGCCTTCTTAATCCCCTAATTTAACTTGAAATCCTCTTGATAAACCAAGAATGAAACAAAAAAACATTTTGTTACATAAAAAATAGGGCGGCCTATGGGCAATGTGGCAACCCAAATGATTAATAAGCATGGAGACAAGCCAAACACTTATATCCCGCTTACTATATGAATTTGTAATCTGGGATGATAATCCTTCTTTGGCATCTAAGTACACAGTTCCCTTCATTTCAGATCAGGCACAGGTGGGCTAATATCATTCTCCAACAAGGGATAATTGTGAAGAGTAATGTTGCTCGGTGATCTCTCAAATGTAGGATCCATCCAAAGGGTTGGCCCAGGGTTATCCCATTGTCATCCTTCACTAGAAATCAAGAAACAAAGTTTCCCTTAGACCTTGGCTCATGCTACTGCAACGATAGCGAGATGAAAAGCTTCATTTCTCTACGGATATGCCCTCTTTGTGGCATAAGTAATGCATAGGTTAGTTATAAAATTTATCACTTAAATCAATTTCTCTTGATAAATCAAGAATGGAAGAAAAAAACATGTTGTTACATAAAAAATAAGGGGGCCTATGGGCAATGTTGCAACCCAAATGATTAATAAGAATGGAGACAAGCCAAGCACTTATATCCCACTTAATATATGAATTTGATGTCCAGGATGATAATCCTTCTTTGGCATCTAATTACAAAGTTCCCTTCATTTCAGATCGGGCATAGGTGGGCTAATATCATTCTCTAGCAAGGGATAATTGTGAAGAGTAATGTTGCTTGGTGGTCTCTCAGATGTAGGATTCATGCAAAGGGTTGGCCCAGGATTATCCCATTTCCACCCTTCACTGGAAATCAAGCAAGTAATATACAGGTTAGTTATAAAATTGATCATTTATGTGTTTAGTTGCATGCCTATAGTGTGGAAATAGTAGTTTGGAATGAAGAAAACTTCAAAAATAGGGTGAAAAGAGTCTCATGTGCCTATTTGGAATTATGGAATAGTTCTCTATATTTAATTGAGGATGTTCCTTGGTTGAATTGGGGAGATTTTCGTGGGTATATTTTGTTCGTGGAAAATGATCAATCAAGTGAATCAACTACCAACCTATTAATTGATTGGCAAGATTGTGAAGAATTCAATGAGGTTCCAGCCGACTACATGTTGGTTTTGGGATATTCAAGTAGAAAAATTATGATCGTGGTAAACTTTTGATTGATGGAGCCAATAGTCACCCTAATAATTTGGTGGTTGAGGATTGTGGTGAATGTGGGGTGTTTGCGTTGGTTTGCTCATTAGGTTCAGTAAGAGAGCTTAGAGGCTCTTATCTGATTTTCAAGCCAAGTTTTGTGGGCTTTGTGTCGCTCTCATAACATTATTCAAAATTTTGAATTGCTGTATTTTTTACTTGGTTAAAGTTATTGTTGTTGGACATAACGTCAGTTTAATCATAGTGTGCAACCATAAGAAGTCAATAACCCAACTTGCGAGGAATATATATACTTTTCAACTATACTTCTAACTCTTAAATTAAAACATGAACACATTACATCAACTTCCTAGGTGATGGAGTATCTTCAAGGAGTAAAAGAAAAAGTAGTTGAAAATGAAGAGGAAATGGATGTGTTACGCATGTAGATTGAGGAGCTTTAAGCACAGGTCAATAGTTTAACTCTTAGTTTGAATCACACTAGCAGTTCAAGCAATCCAAAATATTTCAATTGTCTAGACTTAAATGAACTACTTGTTCAAAACTGTAGCAGGTTTATAATGGTAAAGGACTATACAAGTATTCAAAGGTGGAATGGTTTCTAATTATTTTTTTTTTGGTTGAGGCATTTTTGTGAGGTGTACACCTACAAAACCACCCCTCTTCACCCCTCTTTATGTTCAAAATAGTGATCCTCTAAATGAGGTTGTAGTACTTTTGGATTAGAGGGGTCTGTATTAAATTTCGTCCACTTAGATATGTACTTCTTGATGTATTTGCATAATTGAATATAATACAAAATCCTCATTCTCGTTTAAAAAATTATTAGAATTAATGTTATAATATATAGTGGTATTTGATATTTTAATGTTAATTAATTACTATTATATATAAAAAATATATATAATAATTAATTATAATTTTAATAAACATAATATATATTATCAATATAAATTAATTATGACTAACTATATTAAATGTCATTTTGATAGACTAAATGTTTTTATGTTTTTTTGGATTTTAAAATTAGTTAATTGATGAAAAACTCGATAAAAATTGGAGTTTTTTGGCTATAAAAAATAACTAATCCACTTTTATAGAGTCATTGTAATATTCTTAATTAGGAAAAATAGTGCTAAACAAAGCAATAATTGAAAATTGAAATGCATACACAAAATTTAGAAATATAAGTAAACACCCATGTGATCACCGAAAAACACCATCCAACTAAGCCATTTTGTTATAAATTTGGAGCAATAGTACAATGGATATGAAAGGAGTGCATCTGGGCTTACCTCAATGGCAAGCTAGACAAGCCCGAGGTTGGAGAATACTGTAAGAACCTGATTCCTATTATTTAGAGCCTCAATCTATTATACACTAACAGATCTATTTTACTGTTGGTTTGCAAGTAATAAAAGGAGCTTGACCTTCTCACAAAGTGTTAAAAATTTAACATCTTATCATTTAATCATAAGCAACATAAATTAAGATGAGCATTCCATTGATATCAACTTAACAAGAGTAGTTCATGGAAAAATACCTGTTCTGGCGGTTGATGATGATACCTTTGTCGTAAAGCTCCAGCTGAACGCTCCTTCTCACCGACCCAACCGGATATACCACCCAGCCAACTAGGAAACAAATTCCTATCCCAGGAAACCTCCATAGGTTCCCTAGCCCTCCGTGCCCAAGTCCAACCAGATATAGTGTGTCCTCAAGAATAATGTGCAAAACCAGATAACAATACTTTCCTCCTCTCAAACCCAAGAAACCTCCATAGGTTTCCAAGGTTTCCCCAAAATCATAACAAGTCCAAACAATCACAACCAACCCCCACAATCATAAGAAAAACCTCCCAAAAACTCTCCCTTTTCTCCCTTACCCATTCCCTTTTTATACCCTCCTTCCCTTCTCCACCTCAACCACCTCTCATTAATGTCATTCACTTCTCACCCATCCCTATAGTTGACTTCTCTTCTCCCAAGTAAGCTAGGAGTACATTTGGAAATGTGAGATGTAATTACATGGAGAGGACCATGTC